>ML993862.1:0-161523 GCA_010093945.1 Delitschia confertaspora ATCC 74209
TGCTACCTGGTTCCCAATCGGGTCTATGAACACGTAATATCAAATGCTTAGAGCAAAGCAAACCCGACTCTAGAGGAATGTCCCTCTAGATTCCAAAATCTTTGCCTTTTCCCCACCTTCAAACATTCCAATATAAGGGTATTTTTATTTCGAAATGTGTGTATTATTATATCTGATGAGAAGAAAGTCTAGATGGATCTCTCCCCAACAAACCATGTAGTAAGTTCGTGTGATTCTGATGGCTTTCCAGCCTATCAACCTTACAGCAACAGATTATAGGCAATTTTTCGATGATAAAAACTAAAATTCACAGCTGGAGTAAATTATAAAAAACAGCATTTGGGGCAACTAGAAGTTAATGACCAGATGGTTTTTTTTTCGAATATAGCAGTTTTGGTGGTGAGCTTTGTTTAGACCGCATGTCTTGGGAGATGTGGGGTGTTGCTGTGGTGGACAATGACATCACCGCAACGCAAGGCATGTGAACGTCTACAAACAGCCGCCTTTTCATCAAACTTCAATCACGACAACTACACCAACCCTACGAAATCTCACATCTATCTCTACTTGTGATCACCATCCATTTGCCCTTCGCATCTTCTGTTGTGACCATGTCGGAAAAAGTTAAGGAAGTTGCCAGAGAGGAACTGGAGCAGGCCAAAGTCCTTGCACAGGATGCTGTTCGCTCAGGATCCTACCTCTATCCCATCAAGGGAATCGCCTATTTCCTCACCCATCGTAGCCTCTGGAAGCCGCTGGTGAACAAGTTGGCTCCTACTATCTCTCTAGGACTCGGTGTCACTACCTTCATGTTCTTCTTCACCTATCTTCCTCAAGTCGCATTCCTCAGTCTCTTCAATGGACCTCTTGCCGTCTTTAGCACGGTCCTCCTCGTGTTGAGTGAGAGCTCGACCATCTTCTCTGTTCTTAGCAAGAACTTTCTCATCGATGATGCTCTTCTTGACACCTTCGATAGTGTAATATCCATATTTTCCAAGACTGACCGCAACACTGGCCGCTGACACAATGTTAGACTCTCCTATCCCGCAACCAGACCGCACTTGTTTCCACCGAGCGCCAGGTTAGGTCGGGCAGCGACCCCGTTTCGAGGCTCGGCAAGATCGCTAAGAAGCCTTTCGAGCGGTTCACTCCAAAAGCGATCATCCGATACTTCATGTACCTACCATTGAACTTTATTCCGGTTGTCGGTACTGTTATGTTCGTTATCCTTCAGGGAAGGAAGTTCGGACCATCTGCACATTCTAGGTACTTCCAGCTGAAGCAGATGAATAATCGTCAGAAGGAGGAATTCATCGAGAAGCGAAAGGCAGCATATGCCAGGTACAGTAGCATGATAAGAGGGAAGAAGCAGTGTGCTAATTATTCTATAGCTTCGGTGTCCCTGCCGTACTTCTCGAACTCGTCCCAGTCGCTGGTATCCTCTTCGCCTTTACCAACACGGTCGGTGCTGCTCTGTGGGCTGCAGATATGGAGCAGCAGAGCACAACTGCTCCTAATCTGCGAAACCAGGCTGAACTGGCTGGTAAGAAGGCGGAGTGAGAACCAGATGCCCAGCCCGCTTCTTCTTCCTCCAAATAGATGGCTTGGTAGCATTGCACTAACAAGCTCTTCTTCCAAGTCAGTTTCCTTCACAATTTGAACCTTTCTATTCCCAACCTCCTCTCAACAGACCAAATTATGGCTTTCGATACCCTTGGAAACCTCCATACGCAAAAGGTAGTTTACTTGGGTGGTGTTGAGCTGGAAGGCTGGAATGATGCAATAGAATTTAGCGTTGAGGCTTTAGTGCGAATATGGATTGCGTTTAGGATCCTTTTCCTCCCGTTCCCGTTTCTGCGGTTGGGAGCGGAGAGAGTGTTGAATGTGATCGAGGCTCTTAATCCAACGGATATTCCTGCGACTACCAGGCCTGCAAAACCAGGGTTACAAACTATACATAGCGAAGCGTGATATATGGGTTACGATTAATATGGATACCTTTTTCTGAGATTCTTAATATTTTTGTGATATTACATAAGTGATGCCAATTTTCACGTGAAGGGGGTATCCTGCGCTATGACCTCGTTTCTTCAGTGTTCCATCAAATCCCCGCCAACTACCGGAAGCACCTCAAGACCACTTCACTACCAACCTTGACCTCAGCACGGGAGGAACACCAAGATGCAGTCTCTACCCGACGCGCGCCAGCAATCCTTTGAGGAGCTTTATGGTCCTCCTGAAAACTTCCTGGAGATCGAGGTACGTTCATATCCTTCCTGTGACCCCGCCAACGCTGCGCGGAAACAATCTGAGCTCACGAGACAATACCAACATCACCAATATCACTGGGGATATACTGACTTTCTCTAGGTACGCAATCCCATGACTCACGGCGTCGGCCGTGGCATGTATACGACGTACGAAATCGTCATGCGCACCAATATCCCCGCCTTCAAGCTCAAGTCCTCCTCCGTACGGCGACGCTATTCGGAATTCGAGGCCTTTCGGGATATTCTGGAGCGCGAGAGCGCGCGCGTCACCATCCCACCACTGCCTGGTAAAGTTCTGACAAATCGATTCTCGGACGATGTGATTGAACATCGGAGGGAAGGATTGCAGCGGTTCTTGCAGATTGTGGTCGGACATCCGTTGCTACAGACCGGCAGCAAGGTACTTGGAGCTTTCGTACAAGGTGAGTGGCCGATCCCGGATGACGACGAAAACCTGGGACCTCCACGACCAGTTCGTCTCCGTCGAGTGAAGATAGGGTTACCGGAGGATAAGGACGGGTGTGGGAATATGGCCGTTTGCTAACCGGACTTCTGGGGACAGATCCAAACTGGGACCGTCATGCATGGTGAGCCTAGTTGAGAGGATTTTGAGTCTACTGGACCGTCTTTCACACCTTTGCGCTTCGAAACAGCACGACATCCGATCCCGCGCCATACCCCTTCACAACATCCCGATACGACTTTCTCTATCATAGTCTCATGTTCACCTAACCCCACACGATACTGATGAAGTCACGAATAACGGACTTGGAGTCTATATGTCTTGCTTATATAAGCAAATGACACTGATAGCCAATGGATGAATTTCTTTGTTTGTATGCATTCTGGAGGCTAACTGGGTTCTGTTCATAAATATGGGATATTCAAGCTCTTCAGATTTTCATTTATGCTCATGCCCTTCTTTTAGCGACTATCCAGCGTTTCACGTGGGCGATCGTTTCATACCAATCGGTTCGGAGGTTTTAGGGAGTTACTTTTCTCACTTCCTTTGTACATCTTCTTTTTGTGAGCGATGCGCAGATGCATTTCGGAATATGAAAAATCATCCTATCCCTTCGTCATTTGAATATGTGCGTAGAACTAACTATTATCTGAAGCGCCGTTATCAAACTATGAACTTGAAGGACTCCGAGCGCTAAGACAGTACCGAGACTGGATGCGTCTATAATTACCCACAATCCCACATCCACATACACGTGTCGAGCTCCATCACCTGCACTCTTCAACCGGGACCAGGATCTCGGCAACAGAAACTTCTCATCCATGTCCCAACTCTTTGCTTGTTCGTCTCCCAACAAATGGGAGCCGACCGTTGCTTGCGCAGACAAGAACGGACATGAGCAGGAATTGGGTTTGGAACGTCAAGCCTCCTCCCTTGGCGAAGGGTTGGATATGAATCCAGACGAGGTCACTCCGCAGGCTACCCAACACCCTAAGGCATTGATTGGAACGGCAATGAATGCTAATGACGGTTAATGTGGAGCTTTCTCAGATCTGATAACTTTATTGCGACGAGCCTCCTGTCTTTTAGTGAGTGAAGCCGGATATGACCCGAATTATGGCTTGATCGCTTCATTTACCAGATCAAAGTGTTGCCAAGATCTTATCCGATTGATAAAATTTGGCACTTCCCGTTCCGAATATCACCATCAGTTCCGGACTTCGCATTGTCCCATCAACATCTGTCGGAGGTAGCCTTCTAGTTCTCTCCAGTATCCAGAGTGATCTCAGCATTTCACGTGCTTTGTATGCAGAGGCCCGCCAACACATATCTTGGCACTGCACACAAACTAGATAGATTCACTCTCTTAGAAAGAATACATCATCTATCCATCCGATCATTTGATTGTCAACATCCTACACATACTTTGAAGACTATTTTTCATACCATCTTGCTTCAAGCTAACATGCCGTCAAATTTCAGGAATCATTGGTTTTGGTTGAGTCTGGCCACGGAATGGAAGGGTCTTGCTTACCGGTCTACCAGGTTCACTGCCATGAATCACTTCCATATATCTAGCTGATCCCACGTTTCTGGCTCCGCTGTGAATTACATTTGCCTCATAAACTTATCCAGCCATCAATTGGTACCTATTGATCCTTCTTGCTGAAATTTTGTTTTCCTCTGGCCATGAAGTTCTTCGCCCAAACAGGGGTCCCTGACGTTCCCACTCAAGTTCAGAACCCCATTCCGGCCAACTCGGCGAAGGCGGTGGAAGAGGGGACCGAGATCCATACTACGCATATTAAGGGAGCCAGTGATAGCGAGAGCGTGTCTATTGAATTGCAGGATGGTGTCAAGGATGCTGAGGGCTATTGCGAATGTGTGGTCGACGAGTCATATGATTGTAGCGTATATTCTGTATGGCTTCATACCTTCTGAGCACTGGATGAGAAATATCTAATATGTGAGCCCAGCATCTTCATCATCAACTTCGTCCAAGCAATGCAACAGGGAATGAGCTTTTCTCTGACCCCCTACCTCACAAGTAGCTTTTCGCTGGACTCCCTGACAGCCACCACATCCATCATGTCCAGTTTAATCGGGGGTATCTTTAAGCTACCTCTTGCTAAAATTCTGGATATTTGGGGCAGACCGCAGGGTTTCGCTCTAATGGTCTTGTGTATGCTTAGGGGGCTCATCATGATGGCGGGCTGTCAGAACGTACAAACGTACGCCGCTGCCCAAGTATTCTACTGGGTTGGGTAAGTCAAGCCCCCTTCTCCTATTCTAGTCAGTTACTCAGAAATATTGGGGCAAGACACTGACATGGTACGAATTTACAGCTACAACGGCATGTCCTATACCCTCGGCATCTTCGTCGCCGACACCTCATCCCTCAAGAACAGAGGCTTCATGTTCGCCTTCATTTCCTCGCCCTACATCGCGATCGTCTGGATCACGGGCCCCATGGCCAAGGCCTTCCTCGCAGTGGATGGCCCGGGCTGGCGCTGGGGATACGGCACCTTCACCATCGTCGTCTTCGCCGTCACATTTCCGCTCTACGCGCTGTTCATGTGGAACTACCGGAAAGCGAAGAACATGGGTCTCATTGTCAACCACAAGAGCAACCGCACCTTCCTCGAGTTGGTCAAATATTACACTATCGAATTCGACCTCGCGGGTATCTTCCTTCTCGCCATAGGCCTTGCCCTCTTCCTCCTTCCCTTCTCCCTCTACAGCTACCAAGGCGATGGCTGGAAATCCAGCATGATAATATGCATGCTAGTCTTCGGTGTCGTCTTCCTCATCGTCTTCGCCCTGTACGAGAAATTCATCGCACCAAAAACATTCATCCCTTTCGACCTTCTCGTCGACCGCACTGTCATGGGCGCGTGTGTACTCGCTGCTGTGCTGTTCGTCAGCTTTTTGCAGGTCGTTAATGGGCTGTCCATTACGAAGGCTACATATGTGTCGAATATTTACAGCATCGGGTCTTGTTTCTAGGCGCTCGTTACAGAGGTGTCGATAAGATGGACGGGGAGATTTAAATGGTTGGCGCTGTACTTTGGGGTGCCCGTTACGATTTTGGGGGTTGCGCTTATGGCAAATTTTAGACAGCCGGATGTGCATATTGGGTATGTGGTTATGTGCCAGATCTTCATCGCCTTCTCTGGTGGTACCCTCGTTATCTGCGAGCAGATGGCTGTTATGGCCGCCGCGTCGCACCAACATCTTGCTGTCGTCCTGGCTGTCGAAGCCATGTTCTCGAGTATTGGTGGGGCCATTGGGAGTACGGTGGCGGCGGCGGTGTGGAGGGGGGTGTTTCCAAAGAGGCTACAGAGGTATTTGCCGGAGGAAAGCAAAGCGGATTGGGCGACAATCTATAGATCTATCACTGCACAACTCTCTTACCCCAAGGGAACTGCTACCCGTCATGCCATCGAAAGGGCATATGGTGATGTACAAAAGTACATGATTGCCGGGGGTTCATCGGTGCTGGTCCTTGCCATCATCTCTGTTGTGGTTTGGAGGGATATCAAGGTCAAGGACTTCAAGCAAGCCAAGGGCCGCGTGGTGTAAAGGGTCCAGTTTGAGGATTTCCTTCGAGACGTCGACTCTATAGAAGAGCCTGAGAAGTTAGGTTGGGAAAATAGATTCGGATAGAGGCTCATGGTTTTGGGATGTGGAAATGTAGGATATCATATACATGAGTATAGAAGCTCGTAATGTATACGTGGACTGGTTCCAGTTTTATCCTCTACTCCCCGAAGGGACTGTGATTCAGCCATAGCATTGTCTCTGTCTCTTTTTCCTTCCCTATCACGCCCATCGACTCTATTGTGCATAAAGCTTTTCACTCTTCCTTTAGATAAAATCTTGTGGATCTTCGCATTCCTCCTCATCCCTTCTCATCCCTCGTACACCACCACTTCTCCCAAACGTCGTCACACTCGAAGAAAAGGTATAAGTTTACATTATTTTTCTGCCATATTGGGCGGGACAACAATTTTGATTTATTTCCTTTATATTAGAGAGTTATTTTGGGGAATATATCTCCTAAACTTCGGTGGAAAACTCTGTTCTTATTGTCCAATTCCTACAATGTACTCCGTACAATGGGTAGGAATGCATACCTTACTTCTGTACTAGAAATGTAGTCGAAAATTGGTTAATTACAGAGGAAGGGGACGAATGGCTTACAGAAGATTTTCTATCAAATGCAAGTACTCGCGTATAACCGCTCCGAATATCCACGACCTCCCCTTCTGCAGGTCACGTGGAAGTGTCGATACGAGAAATTCCCCGCATGCACTTCTCACGAGTCATCAACCTCGGTCTATGCAACAAACGCGGAGATGTCGCGTTCGCCAATCCTCCGCATCTATTCATATGTAAGGGAGTACTCGATTTTCTACACAGCTAAGTACCATACCCTATATTTAGTCGATTGAACAACCAATTCAATCATCTTTGCCCTCAGTCATCCTTCTGTCTCTATCTCCACATTCCCCTCTTCTTCAAATCCACCATGTCGTTCATAACCAAACTTGCAACAACACCACCACCCACATCCCATGTCATCCTCTCCTATCCTGCGCCCTATGTTCTTCTCGTCACCATAAACCGTGCCAAAGCCATGAACAGCATCCCTTTCGCTGGCCACTGGGAAATGGGCGCCGTATTCGATTGGTTCGACAACGAGCCCAACCTACGGGTAGCCATTATCACGGGAGCCGGCGAGAAGGCATTCTGCGCAGGTCAGGATCTGATTGAGCTGGGTAAGTTGAGAAGCGGGAAGGGTGGGAGTGCCAACCCCGCGTTAATGAGGCATCCGACGAGTGGGTTTGGCGGGATTAGTAGGAGGGCGGGGAAGAAGCCGATTATTGCGGCTGTGAATGGGTTTGCGCTTGGTGGGGGGTTTGAGATTGTGCTGGGATGGTATGTTTATGGTTCATTTCTATTTAAGTTGGAAAGACGTTGGTGACTGAAGGAAGAGGAGGGGTGTATAATATGGGAAAATGATGGCTAAGCAAACCGCAGCGACATGGTTGTCGCCTCACCGACCGCAACGTTTGGTCTACCAGAAGCCCTCCGCGGAATCTACGCCGCAGCCGGGGGCCCAGCAAACCTCATCCGCAACGTTGGCCGGCCCATCGCGAGTGAAATCACCTTGACAGGCCATCCTATTACCGCACAGCGTGCCAAAGAGCTCAACCTCGTCAACCGGATATCTCCATCCCGAGAAACCGTGGTGGATGAGGCTATCAAACTAGCTAACCAGGTTGCTAATATTTCGCCTGATGCAGCGATTGTAACGAGAGCGGGTTTGAGGGAGGCATGGGAGACGGCGAGTACAGAGCGTGCGACACAACTTACGCTTGAGAGGTACAATGATGCGCTGCAGAAGAGCGAGAATGCGCTGGAAGGCTTGATGGCTTTCGCAGAGAAGAGGAAGCCGAGTTGGAAGCCCTCGAAGCTGTAAATGCAACACTTGTTAGACAGCATTGAGAGATGCTGGATACAACGTCTATCCCCAGTTCTTCACCAAATTACTGAAACCTACCTATGACGCGATCCCGCATTCTGCCAATGGTCAATGTGGGCCTTTCAATGAAGCTAAATAAGCTAAATCCTGCCTACGCCAATCTTTGGAATATCCATGGATTTCCGGCATAGAAACCCACCAACACTATCTATGAACTTTGCCTACGGAAGTTTATTGAAGCCCTCGGCCGTATCCGGTATCCCGTACACAGGATGCGTCCAGTTCTAGACCTCTCCAAACAGTCCCAAGGAATCCCAACACAAAGGTTAAAGGAGACGCTGTGGACGTCGCTTGATCCCTCTTTGATCTAGGTTCCAAGGTATTCTTAGCCCTACCAGGAAGACCAAGACGGCGCACGCTCTCATCACACCCCAGTTTCCCCCGGATTCCGGTTAGATATACTCGCTACCCATGCAGATCCCCCCATACTCCCCAACCTACCCCACCTTTTCAAGGGGCTCTCCCCGCATTTTGCCTATTCATCCACAACCCAGGCGGACGTGGCGGACAATCTCCACGTCGGTTGCGGCTGACGGATGGAGGAAACTGGGGATGTTGCCTCGGTTCCAGGTGCCAGTTGGTTGGGAGGGTTAGGATAGATATGAGGTAGCTTTTCCAAAACTTTCACCGTTGGATACTTACTCGAGTCCTCGATATCGAAATAACAGTTCATTGTATTGTACTATTTGCAGATCAGACGCTTGAATCAAACTCTATACCTACACTCTCAATAGCTTGACTGAAAGTCCACCATGGTAGCATCCCGCCGCTCCAGCGACCTCCCCCCTCACACAACCTCCTTTCCCTCCCCAATAACGCCCTCCGCCCCCAATCCAATTGCCCCTGTCATAAAGCGCCGCCGCCGCACCTCCTGCCTCGGCGAGCAAGAACGCCGCGAACGTAAACGCGCCATCGATCGCGAAGCACAACGCTCTCTCCGCGAAAAGACAAAAACCCACATCGCGGAACTCGAACGTACGATCGAGATTCTTAGGGATCAGGATAGGGAAGGTACGACGAAGAGTTTGCTCGGTGAGATTGAAGGGTTAAGGCAGGAGAATGACCGACTCAGAGAGATTATTGAGAATGTGAAAAGTATTGTGGGCTTAGGGATAGGAGTGAAGGCGCAAGCCACAACGACAGTTCAAAGGCATCCTACAGCACCAGTCTCAGATGGACCATCAGACGCAGGAACAGCGGGTACGTGGAAATATTTCATTCTTTCGTCATCTCTGGCTTACGGGCTTTGCAGCTCCTCGCACTTCTCTGAAACCGCATGCGCTGCCGTCAACATCCACCATCAACAGCAAAATTCAGGAAAACAGCTCGCCACACCTTCATACCCCCCAACCCGCGATCCCAGAAGAATTTCCGAGCCACCATAGTACTTCCCCCCTTCACAATCACCACCAGCACCACCAACCCTCCCACTACACCCCCATCTCCTACACATGCCACCTCGCCTCGACCTCTACCATAGACCTCAACGGCATGACAGTCCTCTCTGGCCCCATCTCCCCAGACTCCAGCCTTGAAATGGACCTCGACCTCTCCGGCCCCTCCGACCACGCTGTCTCGGAGCACGATTCCCATTCCCCGCTTGAGGCCCCGGATTCGCCTGCCACAGCCGCTTTTGCGCCGTATATAGCAGAGATGTTTGGGCCGACGTGGAGGTGTCCAAGTCCGATGGCTTTGAATTATGGGGTGGAAGGGGATGGGAAGGAGGGGAGGGAGGAGAAACGGGCGGGATGGAGGTGTAATACTGGTATGTTTGGTTCTGGTTATCTCGAGAGATGTTATAGGGGAAATTTCCATGAGATGGGAATGGTGCAAGTAGCAAGCGCTAACGATTGTCTGCAGAATTCGGACTGAAAGTATCGGAAACATGCCGGAGGAGTTTGGCCCTGCCGTCTGTTGAAGATAGACAGGGGTTTGGGAATATGAAGCTGAAGCGGGAGTCTGTTCGTTGTTAGTTAAGCTCTGTTCCAGGGAATAAACTAGATGCTTATAGAGAGAACAGAGCAGTCTTGAGCGGCAGGAGGAAGTTAACTGTGAATAAATGTTTAAGCGCCGATGAAGGAGGCGTTTTTGATTGCCTTACCCCAACGTATATTGACTTCGACTCACAATCTCGTAGTGCTTTCAACCCGTTTCACACTGATTACCAACCGAAGAAAGAACGTCGATTTGATGGTTGAACGAGTTTGAATGCGATATGCTCCTTCAAACGAAAGTAAATCTTCTCAATGACAGAGGATCAAGAAGTCATAAATGTATCTATGTATGCCTTATGGACTCACCTATCACCCAGTTACTCGCCATATCTATCTACTTGCTCAATCATGAGTTGATCTGGGCAACATCTTCCAGGTTCTCTCTGTAGTAGCCAAAAGTTCAATCATACTCGAAACAGCGTTCAAGAGAACCAGATTGAAGGCTTGTGGCATTGGGAGAAGTATCAGTTGGCAAGATTGGGGGGTCCTGCTTTTCTACTATGAAGGATTTGAATACTTATGCTCGGATGCGCGGACATCGAAATCGGGTAAGTAGAGGCGGGAGCGGGTGCATATCGAGGGAGGCTGCGAACCTGTTGGGATAACAGCACGATGCTTCTATAAATCTTCGGAGACGCATTCAAAAGACTTCCCGCTCTACGAACTACAGTCGTAGCCTCGTCCACCATCTCCCCCACAAGCTCCCTCGCCGACTGCTCATCCTTAACACTCCCAACTGCAATACCAATGGGCCTACAACATCCCCCTTCTCTCAGCATCCTTTCCGCAACCCCAAATCCCTAGACTCCTAAGAAAATAAATCGCTCCCCTCAAAGCCGCCGCTTCCTCAGTCTCCTCCGTCAACCTCCCCACTCAAACTGCACAATACCGTCAGGCCTTGGACCTCGGACTACCGGTTCTGCTCTCAGTCGTGGATGTAGGAGTTGCGGGGGGGGCGGAGCGGGCAGTCAGACCCAAGGGCAGGTTTTATGCTAGAGGAGTATGTTGCAGCAAGTACGCTACATACCCTCTTCAGGGTAAAATACTAAGAGGAGAGGACGAAAAGGAAGGTTTTGGGGGGAGGAGTTTTGGGAGGTGAGAACGGAGATTCATTGTTTCTTAGTCGTTTCAGGATACTTCGACTCCACAGCTGTAATAGACCGTTTGCACCTAGCAGCAGTGATGCTACAAAATCCCATCCATCACTGATACCGCCTGCGGCCACCAATGTGATGGGATTGCTGGTGAGGGGGCATTGGTATTGTTTACAGATGTCGGCGCAGGCTAGGATGAGAATGCTGTGCTGGGCTTGAGTGATGTTTAGGAAGAGACTTGGACACGCCTGCTTGGCAGGTTTTGTGGACGTGTTACGAGATGCTTGAACTCCTATTGGGTTTGAGTTGAAAGAGTTATTCGAAGTGCCTTAGAGTGTCCGACCAAGTTCTGGGAAATTGTTCAATTTTAAGTTGTTTCTTAAAAAGGGTTGGGCGGGGGGTGGGGGGGTATAGACGTACCACGTACAACACTCAGCCTTATGGAGCTTCTCAACAACCCACCCTGGAGGGACATCAATGGCCGAGAGGAAGAGTTTGCTCCTCTCTCATCACAATATCAATAAGTTCACCGATTCCCTTTGGGTTAGTCATACCGTCCAAATTCATCAATATCATCATTCATCAAATCTATTTTCAGAGGCCTAGCCTTTTCATACACACATTCGACTTCCTAACGCCCTCCAACCCCCGAGAGCAGCAAGTCCCCACCAAACGGCGTATTCTTGCCGTTCAACAGCTCCTTTACTTCAGCAATCATCTCCCTCAGCCTCTTAGGTGAATATCGAGCACCCCTAGTGTACTAAAGCCAACCGTATTTGTGGCTGCAATGGCGAGAATTGAGCCGGCTACTTGGCCCACACCGGCTATCATAATGGGATGCTCTACCCAAGGATGGAGGCGAGCGATGTTGAGATGGGCGGTGGAGACGGTTAATGCCTGTTGGGGTGGGGATCAGAATAGAGACTTAATAGATGTGGAGAAAAGAAAAGCAAGGTGAAATATGTTATGAAAGTGGCGTCAATACCATGTAGGTAGCAGAACAGGAAAGGCTGAGTTATTTTCAATGGCATAAGCATTTGCTCGGATTTCTTAAAAAAGGAACTGATTAGTCGAATGCTGTGAGACAAAAAAAGTGATAAATAGGAAGAGCAAGCCGATTCAACTCGGACAAAGACTTATGATAATAGCATTCCAGTATTAATAAATGAATTGAAAAAATGAGTATATAAACTGGACGATCAAAACCTAGGGAAGTACCTTGTAGATGGTGTTTTGAGGTGGTCGCGATTGTATATTGCAGAGTATCTATATGCTGACTCGACATAGCCGCGCTGGACCAGGACGGGGAAGAAGGAGATCATATGGAGCAGCTCTCGTCAGCCACCATCTTGTGAAAGTAGCGATCCAGACTGAGAATGAGGATATAAAGTGATTTGGACGTGAAACGAAAGAATAGACTGTAGCTGAAACATACGCCATAGAACGCCCGTAGAGTATTTCTGAGCATCCAAATCTTAGGGAGTTCAACTGATGACCAACCCTTACCATGAGAACTCACGTCTTGTGGTGGTCGGGGAGCACTGTTTCATCACTGCGAGTTTCTTGGCGGGTGACACGTTATATAACTCTCCAAAATTGGCGCAATTTCCATGGGTATCTTAATATGCATACCATACTCCAAAACCTCGAACTTCAAACCTGTCCTGCTCCTTGTAAAAGGTATACGCCGCTAATACTGGTCATCATCGAGAAACTGGTGCGGTGCTGCCATGCTCATCCTCAACTGTCTTTCCCTCTGTTTCGCTTGCAACTCTAGCGTCTCCACAGCATAGCTTAATCGCTCCTTCTTCTGCCTCAACTGCTTGTATTTGAGTTCCTGAAGACCACTCATAGGCTTTCCACCTCCTTCTCCAACACGGCTCCTTGACTGACTCCTTGACTGGCTAGCTCTGCTATTTGGACGGAAGGCGGATGGTCCGGTGCTGTCCCGGTTGAGCCGGCCTTCGTTCAGATCGTACTTTGCAAGAAGGGACTGCTCGCGCCGTTCTAGTTTGTCGATGTAGTTTGAGACGCGTGATAGGAGAGAGTCGACTTCTGGACGAATTTCGGAGAGGAGAGCGGATTGTGCGGAGTGGAGATCGGATTCTGATATCAGTTCGAAGTGCTGTGAAGCGATCAGATTTATCGCTAACAAGGACGGGAGAATAAGTTAAAGGGTATTCATTAAGCTAGGCTCACACATAGTGGGGAACAGTTGGCCTACCCGTGTGATTTGAAGCACTTTGGCTAATCGTGGAAAGTCATTGACACCAGAATCGAGGATGTTTAGAGATGAATCTAAGAGTTGCATGCTGCTACGCAGCGACTGCACACAACCCTCCAGCGAGGACGCCATCTCAGAGCTGAGTGTTTAAGTTCTCTTAATTATGTCTGATTATGGGGGAGTGGGTAGGAGAACGTACCCCGCGATGTTGGAGCTGAATGTTTACATGATGCCAAAAGCGGCGTCTCAAATCGGTAAAGCGGCCAGTGAACGCTGGTCTTGGCAGGATTGCGGTTTCTTCCGAGCCTCATCGCCGAAACCTTCGCAGAGCTTCAACGTCCGCTATCACCACCCCGCAACTCAGTTCCATCCCGCTGTCTCCCTACTATTCAACGGCATCATGTCTCTCCTCGGCAAGAAGTTCTCTGGGCCAGTTGGTAAGTCGCATTGCCTGCCAATTGGTAGTGGGAAGGGGCATTTAAAGAAACCGCGAAAGCTAACAGTTGATCATTGCAGCCCGCCCCATGATGCCTTTCTACGCCGCCGGTAAGCTCGTACTCGTTATTCCGAAGTCCCAAAACCTCATATAAGAGCTTAGAATTGGCAAATGATGCAATTGGGATGGATACGAGATAATGGAAGAGGCAGAATACTGATAGAGTTGATTTAGGCCTCGTCATCCTCTACGGCGTGAACTCCTTCGCCAACGCTTTGGCTGCTAGTCAGTAATCCCACGATCTTCTCTCCGCTGGAATTCTTCAGACACAGCGGTGATATCTGCAGTAAACTAACTTTACCTAGCCGATGAGTACAAGAACGACCCGCGGAACCCAGCCCTCAAGAACGAGGCTCCTAAGCATTAAATCTAAGTCTCGCGTGATTTACGACTGTGCAAGCGGAATCATGAGCATGGTGGGAGGAATGTACAATAGCTGTGCGCATGCGGGATGGTACCAGGCAGCAATACCTCGACGGACTGTATAGAATTTCGGACCGAATCTCATCTTATCTTCACGATCCGAAACTGCCTTTTTTTGTGACAGAAACTGTTTCGCGATCTGATGATATTTGACTCGCTAACACAGCTCTATCGAACTCGTAGACGAAGTCTAGCAGACCAACCAATTCGGAAAGAATCACCCCCACAAATTGGAGCATGTGGAGTCAATATGGATGGGATTGATCCGAGAAAAGTCAAGGTTACTATAGGGACACAGTCTGCTTACCACAACCTACTGAACCCTGAGCAAGTCCGCCTGTTTACGACATCATTCAGCCTCTCCTGGGACTAAACGTTCATCTATTCAAGGCCCTCATTCGAGGACAGTCAGGGGACTAGTCTTGCATCAACCAAGAACTTTCCCTGTTTTTACAGCGAAGCTGAACAATTCCGAACGCGTAAATTTTGTAAACCTTCGACAATCTTTAATTCTGAGAGCAACCACCAACAGACACACGAAGCACACGAATCACTCCCAGTTTTTAGAACCATGATTGAAACACGGTGAAAAGCTCGGTCCGGTCCGGTTGGGGCCCGTAATTGATTCTCTGGCTCCGCATATGTCAGGAGGGGCCGTCACACGTCAACTCAGATAAATCGACGAAAAGGCATCACAATCAGGAGAAGTAACCATTCACTCGGTATCCATGGCGGTCTCGTTGGTAGTTTACAGCGGTATGACCACGTAACTAGGTCCGCCTCTCACAGGTAAGACACGTGTAGACACTTGGCTCGCTCCAGACATCTGGTGCCTTGGGCGTATCCCCTAACTGAGAATGATAGAATTAAGACAATAATCTTGACCCTATCAAAGAGAACAAAAGGCCAGGATGTCTTGCGGTATGTATCTCCATTCCATCATGCTGACCTTTCAGGATTTGGGTAAGGCTACCTTTAAAACAGTGGAATCACGTGTGAAATCCGGCGTACGCATTCGGCTAGATGACGCGGGTGGGGCTTGAACTGAAGAGTGCGATAAAAGAGAGTTTCCGTATCCGTTCGATATATTTAGGACAATTTCTAGGAGAGGTATCAGAGGGCTTATGTGGCTTCACGTTCTTCCTAATGGGGACACGAGCATCTCTTTGGTTATGGCGTTTCAATCCAATCCCGAACCTACTTTGCAACTACGTGCTATCCCATCTGTTTGTTGTACCACGACCGGATAACACGTTCTCTCCAAGAATAGATCTTACATCTTGAATCTCTCGATGAGCAAGACGTCTATAAACTTGGGCCAAATCCTGGTCTTCGCTCGTATCCGATCAGCTGGAATATGTGGTTTGACGAAAGAGGCGGTATTTGCTCCGAAGCATACCATGTCCCGATCTGAATAGAGGTACATTCGTCTATGATTCCATATACGCATGCCGAAGCCCCTCCTCCATCAGGCAAGAGGGCTCCGCGTTTTACTGCCCGGAGACCTAGAGCCAGACCAAACTGGCACGGCCCGGTTGCCGAAGCATGTACAGAGCTGTCCGGGCTTCTGGAAAGAGGGGAAATTCTAGTCTCTTTTCTATATAGGAATACTCCACAGTTCAAGTTTTTTTTCCTGGAAATTGCAGTACTTAAAATAATAGAAAGTGACGAGAACCGAACATAGTTTCCATAAAGGGGCAACCGCACAGGTGACTATCGAGACTCAGCTGGTAGACGGGAGCAGGTACTTGGCAGAGGGCATGATTTGGGCATTTGATCGAGCTCTCTGAAACAGAGACATTTTCTCCCCTTTAAAGCCGATACATTGTCGGAAATAAATACCGGTGTTGTAGACAAATTAGGAGACCTTCCAACCGAATTCCTGCGATACTCTGCGCAATTATTGCTATATGAAGCGTTCGTCCGGCTGCTTCTGGACACATTCACTACATTCACTATTTCACGCCCTTCCCCTCCGCACAGACCAGGGTGGCTGCCGCTTAGTTAGCAGACGCTCGGCACCAGGCCAGAATCGCCCTCGCCGCTGCCAACCCGGGAAAAACAACGCTCAACCACCCTCTCCACCTTTATCCTCTCCTCCACCTCCACAGTCCGCAAGCTCGAAATAACACTCATTCAAGAGTGCTTGTTTACCCCCGAGCCCCGTACAACTTCTTCTGCGTGCAGCTGCAGTCGTTGCTTCTCCCGCCTTCTTTTGTTTCCACTGACCTGGCCCAATTCCCGGTGTCCACAAGTGCCGCTCTCCGTTGGGCTTCATCCTCCTTCACGCCCTGTAAGTCACTCCCCCAAGGTCAGGTGCTAGCAAGCAGCAATCTCTCGCTCGTCCTTTTCCCCTCCTTCACTAGCACGCCCTCTCTCTCTTCCCCCCCCCCCCCCCCTCTCTCTCTACCTATTTATCTTCTCCCTGCATCCCCTCGCCCCTCTTCCTCTTGGTCCTGTTCCTTCCCTGTCATTCGCCAGCTGGTGTCCCGCTTACTCACCGCCTTGTTGGCAAAGCCTCACTGACCGGTACTCCCGAACCAGGCTGAACATAATACCTCTCAATCAACCCCTCTCAACGGACCTTCTTTGGACAACAACATCCACAACAACAACCCACCTCAACGACCGGACAGCCTCCTTTAGGTTGACCCTCTTCCGAATATGACGACAATGGTACGCAAAACCAACAACCCCGCTCTCCGCTTCCACCATCGTTGCTATCAGATTGCGGAGGGACGCGAGCAATATTGAGGAGCTTGGCTGACTTCTCTCAGGATCTTCGTGTCGGTAACAAGTATCGTATTGGCCGCAAGATCGGCAGCGGTAGCTTTGGTGATATCTACCTTGGTACGGTTATGCCGTGCTGAGACTGTTTCTTTTTCCATCTCTAACCTGCTTACAGGCACCAATATCATCTCTGGCGAGGAAATTGCCATCAAGCTTGAGAGCGTCAAGGCTAAGCACCCCCAGCTCGAATATGAGGCCCGCGTCTACAAGTCTCTTGCCGGTGGCGTCGGAATCCCCTTCGTGCGTTGGTTTGGAACCGAGTGTGACTACAATGCCATGGTGTTAGACCTCCTCGGCCCCAGCTTGGAGGATCTCTTCAATTTCTGCAACCGGAAGTTCTCTCTCAAGACTGTGCTCTTGCTTGCCGACCAACTCATCTCGCGCATTGAGTACATTCACGCCAAGTCCTTTATCCATCGTGATATCAAGCCGGACAACTTCTTGATGGGTATTGGCAAGCGTGGCAACCAGGTCAATGTTATCGACTTTGGTCTGGCCAAGAAGTATCGTGACCCCAAGACTCACTTCCACATCCCTTACCGTGAGAACAAGAACTTGACTGGTACTGCCCGTTATGCCAGTATCAACACGCATTTGGGTGTCGGTAAGTCATGATTTCTTCTTTAAAAAAAAGCATATTAACCTAATATATATAGAACAATCCCGCCGTGACGACATGGAGTCGCTCGGATATGTCATGCTCTATTTCTGCCGTGGCTCCCTTCCTTGGCAGGGACTGAAGGCTGCTACCAAGAAGCAGAAGTACGACCGCATCATGGAGAAGAAGATGACCACCCCTACGGAGGTGCTCTGCCGTGGCTTCCCTAATGAGTTTGCTATCTATCTCAACTACACCCGGTCGCTCCGTTTTGATGACAAGCCGGACTACTCTTATCTCCGCAAGATCTTCCGCGATCTTTTCGTCCGTGAGGGATTCCAGTACGACTATGTCTTCGACTGGACCGTCTACAAGTACCAGAAGAACGCTCAAGCCATTGCTCAGGCCGCCGGCAACCAAGGCCAGGGTGAGGAGGATGACAAGACTGGCCGTGGCCGTCATGTCACCGCCACCAACGCTACCCAGGCTGGTACTGGTGCAACCGCTACGAGGAAAGGTCCTGTTAATACCCGTCAAGAAGGCACCGGAATGTGAGTCTCGACAAATCTGATCCTTGTAAGGACTCCTCTCCTCTGCGTTTAGTGTTCGGTCATAACGCTCGGCGCCGGGGGATGCCATGGACAGATTTACTGACTTTTGTTTTCCTTTTCAGGCAGCTCCGGTCTTCCAAGCGTGGTACCGATCAGTACGCCTCCGGTGGTTACTGATTGATCCGGTCTCGGTTCGACCTCTCCAATCTCTTACGTGGACGTTTGCACTGAAGCACACTCCACCCTCGGTCAACCCATGGGAAACGCGGCAGTGCCATCCTGTTACGGCATAAGGATGGCGGTCTATTCCCTTTCGATCAAAATGCGGATTTTCTGTTTGTCGGTTGTCCTTTAAGGATCGGTTTCACAGTTCGACCTCTCTCCCCTCTTCCTACGGTCTGGGGTCTTCGGCGGTGGAATTCTTTCTCAACCTATTCCTGCATGGAAATTCGACTACGAACTCTTAAACGGCATCTATTCGGCAACAGTCAACTATCTTCCCGGAGAATGCAGGTAGCATTATCAGCACTTGCAGCCGCCAAGTTCGGAGACAGTTTTACTGGACAGAATCTACGGAACGGTCGATTGGTTTTCTGGCTTTTCTTTTGCTTTTCGTTCTTGCACTCTACTCACACTAATTCTACCCCATGCCCCCAATGTTTTCTGAGTTTTTTTTCTTAATCCACCCCTCTCCACCACTCTCCTTCGCGCGTCATCCTCCCACTGGCATGGTCTGCCAGCTTGTGGGGAGGTTTCAGATATCTAAGGGGACGAACATGACTAAATTGCAATTGAATAAACATGAAGAGAGAGGTTACTAGCTTCTAGGGGGGTGCTGAAGTGGATTGCCATGGGAAGCAGCATAGCAACTTGCATCTGGGGGAATGGTCAAGGCGGACTTGTTAGGGTCGCTTCCGGGGATGCGGGGGATGGAGTATGCTTTGGCTGTTGACCATGGCGAAGCGGAGTGAAAGTAGTAGAGCACCTTTTGTTTAGAATCATCGGTTTCTTGAAGATTTTGCATTCGATTTCAAGTGACGCTTTGTAATGTGATAAGCCCCCGTTCGACGCACAGGGACACCCCGCACAGAGCATGTGGCGTAAGGCTGAGTGGCGTCGCTTAAAATGGATTAGCTCGATATCATCAAGGGTGCTCTCAAACTTCGCCGCAGGAAAATTTCCAGCACTCCATTACACACTCCTTTCTTGGGGACAGTCACTCTTTACTATGTTTGGGGTGCGCAATCTACCTTCCGTCTGTATATCCTGCAGACTGAGGATTCTAGCTGCGCAGACATGTAAACCCGTGCCAGGACATCTTCGGAGTTATGCCCTGAGCTCTAGTCGACAGTCGACGCGCGCCGTATCCGTTCTTGCTTCGCGCAGCTTTACACACCGAAGACAGTTCTCCTCCACACTACAGAAGCGAGACCAATCTCCCGAAGCGACGACGGAGCCCTCGAATAGCGTCAATATACCCCCAGGCCCGCCGGTGACATCCTCGAATCTCAGTGTCGAAGAGGTGGTGAGGAGGGCTAGACAGACATTCGGCGATTCTTTACCGCGGGGACATTTGAGTGAGGAACAATATGTTGTGTATGAAAGGTTATATGGGGAGCCGTTGTTCGTGGATGAGGCCGATGCTGCAGAGGTTGAGGAGGCAGAAGAAGGTTTTCTGGAAGAGGTGGGGCCTGATGGATCCACAGTAGTGTTGAAGACGGGAAAAGACGGAGAAGTCGAAGAAATAGAAGTGTTAAAAGAGGAAGACGAGGAATTCCTGGACGATGCAGAGGAGGTGGCAATGTCGAAAGCTGAGCGCGAAGAAGCTATTACGGAGGACAAAGTGCGGAATTATCACGATGCGATTTACGAAACGAGTACACTGGACTATGGAGATGAGGGCGATTTTGATATTGCGGAAGAAGACGATTTCATGCGCTCGCACCCGCTGACTATCGCTGGTCGATTCGCGCCACAGCCTGCCACTGTCTACCTTCCAAAAGAGAAGTTCGTCGATCCTGTGTCGCAACTTCTCACCCGAACGAACCACAAGCATCTCTCCGAATCTGCCGAACGTATATTTGGAGGACCAGGTCTGCCTCACTCCGTTTCGACAAGGCCGGCCAGCGAAGGCAAGGCCCAGAAGGCCATTCCGCTCGACCCGTCCCAAGCAGAATGGGGCAATATCGAGGGTGATTCTTTTTTGGCTGCCGTAATGCCAGGCACATACGCTACCATGATGAGCATATTCGTCGAAGTCCGGCGAAGGCTTGGAACATCATGGTTAGAGGGTCTCATGAAAAAGAAAGACGGGCCTCTTATCTTAGATGCAGGGTCCGGCGGTGCTGGAATCATCGCTTGGCATGAGGTTCTGCAAGCGGAATGGCTACGCATGCACGAAGAGTCAGATGCTACCTCTCATGGCGACGCACCGCTGGGCAAAGCCACCGTCTTAGCCGGATCCGACGTTCTCCGCCACCGCGCAAGCAAATTGCTCGAGAACACCCAGTTTATCCCACGCCTTCCTGAAGCTGTACCAACGGACGACGCCGAGAAGAACAGTGCTGAGCGGCGCAAAGTTTACGATATCATAATTGCTCCGCACACACTGTGGAACCTGCCACAGGAACACCTTCGCAAGGAACAAGTCTCGAAATACTGGTCCCTACTCAATCCAGACGGCGGCGTCCTCATCCTCGTGGAAAAGGGCTTGCCCCGTGGTTTCGAAGTCCTAGCCGCTGCGCGCGAGTTTCTGCTGGATAAACGCATCGCCTCTCCCGGCGCTACCGAAATTGAAACACCGCTGCAAGATCAAGTCTCGCGTCCCGAAGAAGACACAAGGTTCACGGCCAAGGAAACAGGTATGATTATTGCGCCATGCACCAACCACAAGGCTTGCCCAATGTACTCTACCCCGGGGATCAGCAAAGGAAGGAAGGACTTTTGTTACTTTAGCCAGCGCTACATCCGCCCCCCTTACCTCCAGCGAATACTCAACTCACGTGACCGCAACCACGAGGATGTACAGTTCTCTTATCTTGCTGTGCAGCGTGGCCGGGACCAGCGTCTCGCCGACCACGATATCTTAGGGAACGGTGTTGTGCAGGGCGAGAAGGCCACGGATGAGGCTTTTGAGGGACACGAATGGAAGTCGGAAGAAGAGCTTACGACGGTGGAGGATGTCAATCCGCTTAGTCTTCCTAGGGTTATTCTGCCCGCACTTAAACGCCGTGGACACATAATCATGGACGTCTGCACACCCGCCGGCACGCTGGAACGTTGGACCGTCCCGAGGAGCTTCGGCAAACAAGCGTTCCGCGACGCTAGGAAAGTCCGTTGGGGCGATCTTTGGGGCTTGGGGGCTAAGACGCGGATTCCGAAGAATGTGCGATTGGGGAGACCTGGGGATCAGTACGACCGCAAGGGCAGAAGGATCAGGAAGGGCAAAGAGACTCATGTGGTTGAGCTTCAGGTGGGAGATGGTGGTGTAATACCTGAGGAAGGGGGTGTGAAGAGTAGGACTGGGGGGAAGGGACTGCAGGATAGGAGGGATAGGTTGACAGGAAGGAAGGGCAGGAAGAAGAAGGTTTTTGATATTATGAGGGATGATGAGTAAGACTGAATGGGGAGAGGAAGATTAGGAGAGGTGGCTGGAACTGTACAATATGGGTAGGTTCTAAGTGTATGGTATTGTGTAAGACTATACTTTGTATAACAGACGGTATTGGATCATGGGGATATGATGTATTATAGTATACCCCTTGCAAGGAAACTGATAACTCCCTTCGGTACCCCACTCCATCACTGAGCATTTAATAATCCCCTTTTTTTCAGAAAGAGGTATATTATATATCACTTGCCCCTATGCATTTCCTCGGTATTGGGGAAGTCCATACTTGTCCATTGCACCATAGTATTCGTCCACCTCCTCTCTCCCATATGCACTCCCATAACCCAAGTCTAAATGAGTCTCTGCACACACTATCTCCCCTCCTACTCAGTATCCCTTAATCAATGCCTAACCAGCATCCTTATCCTTCTCTCTCTCATCTACCTAAGATTTTCTCACTTATCAAACAAACATACTAACCAACGCCTTTCTTCGGCCGACACAGTAAAGAACTCGATAACACAGATTGAACTCAAACTGCCAGTATTTTTTGGGATTCCTAGAATTTTACCGAGGACCTTGTAGAGACTGCGGCTTGCAGGAAGAGGACAGATGTACTAGACCGCGAGGCCACACGAAGGCGGAGACCGGAGAGATTTTTTTGTGCAGTTTAGAAGAGTGAAAGGGGGAGAGAGTAGGGATACACTGCATGTTGGGGTGGGGAGAGAGGAGAATGGGAGAACGCCGCGCGCTAAGTATGTAAGCCCGCACACTCCTTTCTTTTTTTTCCCCGCTAGATGGACGCCCACAACCGAGCTCAATGTATGAAGTATGGAATATGACAGCGGAGCGGGAGTATAGGTTAGGAAAGGGAGAGTTGGAATAGGCGCGGAGAGATGGCAAGACTTGCGGAGCTGGGAGGGTGGACTGAAGTGCTGCAGAAAGAGGATGTGGATGTTATAATGAGAGATATTTTTGACGTTTCTGTGGGTATAGTTTTGATAGATTGCGTCAAATCAAACTTAAGGGGGGGGTCCCGGTTTACATAAAGAGATATACTCTTCATCGAAGTCTGTTGACTTGTCGGTATTCTTAAGGGGCAGGTTGGTGGAATGTTATTTAGTCAATACCCGCTTTGGTTATCTTTGTATGCAGAGCCATAAGAAGCGGTATTACTTTGGAACCAAGCATAAAGGTATAAATTATGAACTGCATGGTATTAAGTGCTTGGAATAGCTCGTTGCTGAATACAATAAACGGCAGGTAGAATCTAAATCGTTATCTGTTGTCATACAAGAATACACTCAGAGAAACTGAAATTAAGAGATATAGTAGTTAAAGGAAATACCATCCGCCTATAAACTTAGACAATTTCAAACTCTCGTAGCGTACACTTTCCTTCCTCGAACATCTTCATCGGTTCGCCCCAGATGAGGCCCTGAATATAGCAAGCGCCGATTAAGATGTACTTTTCTGTTACACTAATTTCACGAAGCACAAATGCTAATCCTGCTCCGGAAAAAACCCAGCACAGTCCTCTGGTGAGGTCGAGAGACCACTGAGCCAAAAAGAACCCCTCCTGGTTCTTGTATGAAACGCGGCGAACGCCAGTCTGGTTCCAAATTTTTCTTGCTAGCCTGTTCGCGAATTCTCGTGATAGTGCACTCAGTGTCGAATTATTTATATTATAAAGGTGTTCGAGGTTGCGCTTGACAACCAACTCGATTCGGTAATTTTCACAGTAGCGGAGCGAATGCGACTCACTATGAATCCTGAACCATCATCAAGTGACAGTTGGGCAATGTATGTGCTATAAGTCCCTTTCTGCACCGCCGGCTAACTATGTTGCCCTACATCAATAGCTCGAAAGTTGATTCCACGCTGGGACCCATGAAGGAACATGCTGGGCTCTAGACGTCGATTGCCAATTGTCGTACTAACAGACGGTTAGCAGCTGCCATGAGTCGGCCTGGTTTCGAATAAGAGCAGCAGTGACCTCAAAATATACCTGCTCTTTTGATATTGAGCGGTTAACGGGAGTGCTGTTTGCCAGAACTGTAAGGTTTTGGTATCCATAGGATGCGTATACATAGTTCCCTGGGTCTTTAGCTTTATATATCCTCCCGTGCGCCAAAATTGACGAGATAGAATCCCATCGGTGGGAACTGTTGGAAAGAATGTGGTGAATAAAGCCGAAGCATCACTTTCTCGGTTTTCCGAGCCACATCGGTGACATCGAGCGTGTATCCTGCTTAGACAATCTGACGAATGAGTATTGTTTTTTCGCCCACCATTGTGGCGAGCCTGACCTCTTGCGAAATCGAAAGACGTCCAAACCAAGTTCTTTCGACAAGGACTTTGACCCGTGTTACTGTTGACTCCGGAATCTCCTGATACGAACGAATAACATCTAAGCGCCCCTTGTTGAAGCACTCGATCAATTCACGCTCCAAAACGAACAGTCTCTTTAAACTTCTGATTCAATCTAGGAGCGTTTCGAAGCATTCGCAAGGAGTCCCATTATAATATTCTCTCAGTCGAATGAGCACCATTTTCGCGTTTTCATATACTTTTCCCATCTTTTGTATCTGAGGCCCTTCTCTTTATCATGGTTCTGGTTAGTGTTGATTGCAGCTGCCAAATTCTCTCTGTTGATTTTAATTCAGAAACCGGAACAGCGCCGTGTGGAGGTCCGTTGTGGCTTGAAAGAGCTTTCCATCAAATATAATTCCAATAGTCTCATTCCATCGCCCTAGACATAGGATATCGCTTCGTAGGTGTTTCGGGTTTCTTTTGAGATTTTTACTGATAGTATGCGTTTGAGAAGCTCCTTTCCAGGCTGGAGTTGGAGAACTCGGAGCTATTCTTTGTCATCAGGTAAAGCTTCGTATTTGTAATTCTCGTAGGTTGGGTTCTAGTTTGTATTGTCTTCGTCTGCGTACCCATCGTCTGCAGAGTATTCATCTTCATGGTTCTCCTTGTAGTTGTCTGTGTAATTGCTGCTTGCATCCATTAAGCTTATAAGACTCCCAGGCTGAGATGGGGCGAAGTTTCCCCAGAGAGACCGGAAGGGAAGAATAGATGCAAAACAATGGACTGACGATAAATAAACCCCCTGAAGAGTAGGAAGTGGTGTATAATCTCAATTGTGTTACTTTTACTTACGTATTAACAACTGAGGCTGCCTGGGGTAAGGGGACACAATATGAGACAGCTACAATATCATGCATAGAACCATAGCCACAAGCACGATATATGCAGGCTACAGAGGTCTGCAATATCTACTATATCTAACCATTTCATATCTCATAGACCACCTATAAATTTCGAAATATCCCCACCGACTTCATCCATGATACTTCCGCCCAGTTGAGCCAAGATTGTAAAAGAGCCAGGAATTCGGAATCAGCTTGCCCTAAATCAATACTTAAAGGCAATGCTTTGTCGTTCAAGCCCTACTCTACTTCAATTTTTCTGATTGAATCCGCAGCGTCGTCCGTGCCTTCACTACATAAAAGCACTGGAACCTGTTGACCGACATTACTCTACGAGATCCAGAGAGTCCATTGCATTCCAGCCAAACCTTGAAGACGATTACTTGCTCAGGTACGAAGCCCCCTGTCCAATTTTACTGATTTGATTTTTCATCTAAAAGATGTAGTCTGTTTGAACGGGTACCATCCGAGATCCGGCACCAAAAATGAAAATATGCCCCTGTTAAAATTCCGAGACATCTTGAAGTGGCTAGGAATAAATTGAAGGGGAAACTAGTGCAGTTATTGAGAACTTACGAAGAAGACGACCGTTTATCAAAAGATGATACAACTAGCTTCACGAAGAATACTGTCAGATGGAGGCCTTTAAGCCTTTTGCTCACCCACAAAAAGATGTAAGTTGCTTTAGTTAACTCTGGAGGTGTATGACTGATAGTTTTCAGATATGGTGAGGCCACTGATGTCTTCTATATAGCCAACGAATTCTTTCTGCCTAGTCCGTGGCATTTCAGCTCTTTCACTACCGCTATCTCCTCGACTTGCTTACCTAGAATTCGTCATCTCCTTCTTCGTAACTTTTTTGACATATGATGATTACTATCCAGATCCACTAGAGGAAAGGACTGACAGAATTATATGGTTGAAAGAAGGGGACCTAGGAGTGAGTCACCTTGTTGCCGACGAACTTCGAGGGAGTTCTGTGATTCTATGCCCAATATGACGGGATTGCACAATCCGAAACTCCGTATTGACGGCTTCTCTCACTGTCATAGAGGGCAGTCACGGGGCCGCAATATGGCAATCGTGAGCATTGCCAAGACTCCCCTTCTCCTGAATTCGTGCAAATGAAGGACAAGTGGACTATTACAATCCGCAAGAATGGTATTCACTCTAACACTGATACCCTTGTTGGGAAAGAATTAAAGAGGCTCCGGCTTTGACTGTATAATAGGACGAAAAAAATGGTGTTATTACCTGATTGGTTTATGGTGGTAAGGGCGTCCCAGATGTCCGAAAGGATTTACCTGTCATGGCTGGCGAAGAAGCCAGGAGAATTTATTATGTAATAGTTAATAAACAGCTATATAGATGGCCATTGTAATGAAGTTTGAGAACGACGAAGATGATGTTGAGCTCCAAAATAACCCAGCACGTGCCCAGCACAACGTGTACAATTAGCGCAACTCGCTAATCTCACGATCTCCATCCCAGATATACGCCGATCTCCATCCGGGACTAGCTTGTTCCTTATCCTCATGACGCAGTGATACGACATCCGAACAGCTGCTTTTTCCAGAAAAACAAATAAAACAATTCCATTCACTATGCCTCCTCTCAGTCCATATCATCCTCCTTAAATTCACTTATCCCGTTGTATGCCGCTCTCAGAAGAAGACCCTCTTCTCCCTTGGACCAACATGCCCACTTCAACCGGTAAGAATGAAACACGCAAGAAGAGAGTGCTGGTAGTGGGATCTGGGGCTGCAGGTATATCCTAATTTCAATATTATAATATTATTTCACTGATTTTTCTAAGGAATGTCCTGCTCCCATCATCTTGCTGAGCACCCAGACAAGTTCGATGTAACTCTTATCGATGCCGCCAATTACTGCGGAGGGCAAGCATTCTCCATACCACTCGACAAGGAGAAACATGGAGCCAGTTGGTTGAACCAGGGTGTGCAAGGTGGAAGTTATATCTTCCATCATACGATGACGATGTTTGCGAGACAAGGATACCATGCGGATCCCGTTAACCTTCAGGTAGACGTTAGTTATCCTGGTAGTGTATCAAGGTTGACTCTGAAACCTTAGGTATCTTTCGGAAAAGACGACATATTTTGGTCCAATGTTTTCCCGACTAAGCTCCTCGAACGACATCAGAAAGAAATTATGCGATTCATAACCGTACTCAAAATCGTCCGATGGTTTGAAGTGTTCTTTGCATTGATACCCATCAAATATCTAATGAAAATGTTCTTCTTCTCCGAGGAATTCTCGAACACGATTGTCCTACCTATGGTAGCGCTTTTCCTCGGAACCGGAAATTACGCCCCTGAAGTCCCCAGTATCATTCTCGAGCGTCTTTGCACTAGTCCAACATACGGCATGTGGTATCCGGCGGATAAGCAGAGAGTCGCAAGTAACCTCCCTCCTATGGTTGTGTTTCCCAAATTCAGCTCTTTCTACGAGGATTGGAGGAGGAGTTTAGTCAATAAGGGCGTCAATATTCGCTTGTCTACGGAATTGACGGAAGTAGTTAAAAGAGATAGGAATGGGGTTATCGTGAAGTTAATCCAGCGTACTCCGGAGTGCGACCACCATAATGCGGACAGCGCGTGGGTGCCTGGTAATCTTCAAAGCAATGCCGACGCCGGAGCTAGAGAAATCGAGGAGCATTATGATGAATTGGTCCTCTGCGTCCTGTAAGTCCAGTACTTAAGCACTGCCATTAATTACTCGTACACCCCGTATAAAATCTGTGAACTAATTATATACAGAGCCGACACCGCGAACCGCATCCTCAAGCCCACCTCCAGCTTCGTTTCTCGCCGCGTCCTCAGCTCCGCCATCTTCGCCGACGATATTACAATTACTCACACCGACTCTAACTATATGAAACGCCATTATGAAAATTTCTACAACACTGAACAGGCGGTATCCACTCTCTCCGGCATCCCCCAAACCGCACGCCTCGAAATGGCCCAAAGTTCCTTCAAACCAATGTACATGATCAAAATGTACCCCTCCGACAAAAGCAAACTAGAAATGTGCTTCGACTGCACAAACTATCAGTCGCAATTCCCACCGAAAGTCCCGTTCGAGAACCACGTGTTTCAGACGATATTCCTAAATAAGCATCGCGATGGACATTTGTGGACGGATAATGAGATTGATGAGAAGAAGATTATTAGAAAGGATTGGTGGCATCAGCTTTGCCATTCCTGGACGCATTATCTGCTTGTTGTGCCGTGGATGTGGTTACTCCAAGGTCGGCAAAGGACACGCTTTGCTGCGGCTTGGACTCTGGTTAACGCGCATGAAGTTGCGGTTATTAGTGGGATCGCAGCGGCGGTAGATCTGGGGGCTAATTATCCGGAAGATTTGGAGAGGGATCGGTTTGCGTTGTTGAGTTTTCGGTTGTATTATTTGTTGCAGTATGGGAAATGGTATAGGAGGAGAACCGGTAAGGATGGCGAAGGGAAGAATTGGGCGAGTGGGACGTATGGGAGTGTATATTTGGGCCCAGGAGTCGCAGAGCAGGAGAGAACGATCTGGAGGGAAGAGAATTCGGAGCATAGACACTGATGTACTAACGACGGTTATGTTGAACTCTTAGGTTTCTCAAGATCTCGTGCTGGGTATAGGATACCATTTTCCTAGACCTGAACGCCCAATTTTGCTTGGCGATAATCTGCTATGCATAGTATATCGAAGACATACATCACAGTAACAATTCTGCTCCCTGACAAACTGTCGAGTCAAGATCAGACGTCAAGCTGGCTTAGACCACCTCTACATCCCCTGTGCTGACAAATACGCAGTGAATGGCACTTACCAGCACTTCCACGACTCATCATACATTTTCCGGATATATTACTTCACCGCGCCTGCACCTGATCAACCCTACATCATGAATCCAACAGTCAGAATAACCGTATTATTCGGGGACTATTACACCGAGGGTAACTTTTCAGAATCCACGAAGCACAATCCCCGGTTCACAAAGTGTTTTGCAGGGGATGAGTGCAGATCACTATGCGGAGAAATGCAAAGTAATATAGAAAGCCATTCACCACTGTAACTACCCGTTAACGTCGGATACCTCTATAAACTCTACCACTACCTTGAGTTCGGAACACTAATTCCTCTACAACTGACCCACACAACCCTTTGAGTCAACCATGATGGCTCTCCGGAATACCCTCCTCTCCGTCCTCTCCATCCCGCTACTGCACCCCTCCACCAACGCCTTCCCCACTCCATCCCAACCCCAGCTCATCGCAGAAAAGCCCATAGTAGCCCTCGACTACGGCACATTCCAAGGCGCCTACTCCGCAGAATACAACATCACGCATTTCCGCCGTATTCCCTTCGGCGCCTCCACCGCAGGTCAGAACCGCTTTCGCGCACCCCAGCCCCCATCCCCTATTAATGGCGTCTACAACTCTGACCGCGACTTCGACATGTGTCCACAGCGCACTGTCAACGGATCTGAAGACTGTTTGTATTTGGGATTGTACTCGCGGCCCTGGAATTCAAATTCCAATCCCAACTCGAGTTTACATGACAATGGAAAGAAGCAAGCTGCAGAGTCACTTAGACCAGTTGTAGTATTCTTCTACGGCGGGGGTTTCATCCGCGGCAGTGCCTCCTTTACGCTCCCACCCCCCTTATTTCCCGTCCTAAACGCTTCGAGCCTAAACTCCTACATAATAATCCACCCCAACTACCGTACCAACGTCTTTGGCTTCCTTCCCAGCTCTGCCATTAACTCTCACCCTCTCACTGACCTAAACCCCGGTCTATTAGATCAGCAGGCAGTATTACGATGGGTTCAGAAGTATATCAGGCAATTTGGCGGGGATCCGAAGAATGTGACGATTTGGGGACAGAGCGCGGGGGCGGGGAGTGTGGTTGCGCAGGTTATTGCAGAGGGAAATAGGGGTAGGGGGTTATTTACTAAGGCGATGGCGAGTAGTCCGTATTGGCCAAAAACATACCGCTATAACGATCCCGAAGCGGAGGCCATCTTCAAGTCTACGGTGGACTTGGCGGGGTGTAAGGGGAAGAGGGATGAAGTGCAGTGCTTGAAGGATGTCGATGTGCAGGTCTTAAGGGATGCTGCGGATAAAATTGCAGGCGCAAATACGTTGACGAGTAACTATAACTGGGCACCTGTACTGGGTGGAAACTTTCTGAGTGAAAGCTTGACCGATGTGGTCAAAACTGGACGTCTGAACGCCGAACTAGCCTTCGGAATATACAATCTCCACGAAGGGGAGAATTTCATACCGGCGGGATTACAGAATGCTAAGACGAGTGGTGGGTTCAATTCTTCGGAAGCGAGTTTCGCAGAGTATTTGACGACGTTTCTGCCACGTTTTTCGGCGGAGAGCCTTGAGGAGATTGGGAAATTGTATCCTGATAAGGGTACGGCGGAGGAAATCAGTTATGATGGTTCGTATGAGAGAGCAGGATTAGTGTATCGGGATCTTGTGCTGGCTTGCCCGGCGTATTGGATTGCGAAGAAGGCGGAGAAGGGGTGGTTGGCGGACTATACTGTTAGTCCGGCGAAGCATGCTTCGGATACTGTATATGTGAGCAGCCCTTCCCCTCCTCGTTACCGAGAGAGACGATTTTCAAAGCTAACGCAATGTAGTGGAACCAAGTTAATGCTGTCCAAAAATCGAATGCGCTTACCTATCAGGGATTTGCGGGTGCAATGGCTTCTTTCATCCAGACTGCCGATCCGAATATGCACAAAGTCACAGATAAAAGTGTCGTGGGGGTGCCTAGCATCTCGGATAATCAACAGTTTGTCGTAGCAGCTGGGGGGTTTCGAAACGGTGGGATTGAGGTGCTGCAGAAGCGCTGTGTGTTCTGGGAGACTCAAGGAAAGAATGTGCCTATTTGAGCCTGTCTATTAAGCAAAAATCAACATGCAAACAATAAGTAAGGCTCGTAATTCTTCCTCGTCTTCACACATCACTGCAAGAATTCTGTTAATCTGGAAATGACACGAGTCTTAGCTCCCTGTTCATGTATTTAATGTCCCTCACAAACCTCAGCTTGGGGAAGCACAACGATGTACAACGATACGTGCAGTACACACATTTTCATTCATAATCTTTCCCTCACTTTACTCCACCAGTTTCTCATCTTCAAGCTGTGCCCAAAATGATCCTGCATTGATGCTACCCCCAGGATTAGAGAGGGGTAAACTCGTCGCTGTCATAGCATTACCAATAAAAAAGAACTGTACAAAAAAAAGTGGCATAGGCTTGGGTCGAACTCGAAACCCAAATTTATTTTTAGCTCACTTTGAATAGAGTGTCGTCCTTAGTGCATGGGCCATGCTAACCTTCTCAGTATTGTTTCAAATTGTCCAAATGCGCGACCTATTGTAGCATACGGTGTCAGGATGTCATGGTTCAAAGAAATACATAGAGACAGGCCCGGAGGAACCGCACGTCTTAATAAACTCCTAGGCCGCACCCACCAAAATCCTTTATAACTTTCTCCGGATAATGCTCATGTTTGACTTTTTATATAACTGCAAGTTCCGTGGCTTAGAACCATATCAATGCAAGTAGACGTGACCGGCTTTGCTTGTAAAATCCATCGCTATGGCGGGCTTTTCAAGGTGAATGGGCTATAAGTGAGGTGTGTTTTTGTAACAGTACGAACATGAACTTGTCGAATAGTAGGTGTGAACCAAGATGAAACTATACTACAGAATGTATGTACATCTTCGAGGCAGTTCTGTGCACGAAAATCATAGCCAGACTCCCCTTTAGCGTCATATTACTCTTTGTCCTTGTGAAGATACACATTGGTGCGATCTGCTCTTACTGATTACATCGGTGAGTATACAGTGCCAGGGTGTAAGGAGTTTGAAGGGGTGCAGGCTTGTATTGTTGACTGTTTTGTTTACTATAAGGTCTGAAAAATTATGAAGTATATATACATGTATTGAGTGCCAAGTCGGCGTATATGGCCCCGACCATGTTCGGTCTTGTCCTACACAAGACGTACACTAAAGCGGCGCACTGACTATACGTACTTCCCAATAGAAACGGGAAGGACATGAAGCAGATAATGCTCAACCACACCGAGGCCTATACCGGAGCAGGAGAATATTGCTGTCCTTGGGCATGAGGCTTTAGGCGCTTCTACACATCTTAAGCTCTTGCATTTCCAAGCATCTGGTGCGCTATACCCAAGGGGGTGGTTGATTCACCCTTGCTTTCTTGCTTGGCATTGGCCATGCCGGGTGGAACGCCGGAGAGCAAAGATGAAGGTGTGGTTGCGGTCATCGAGGGCTTCCACCTCCGAAGACTTCCCATCGGACATTTACTTTCGGTCCCTCTTAGCGGGCCTTGTGACGAGATACTGCCACGAGATTATCTGGATATTTGAATTTTTGCCAAAGAAATGATTGCTGTAAGTACTTGAGATTCTCCTCCACCTTCGATGGCGTAGCTGACAGCTTTCGTCTTCAGGCGCCCATGGTAAGGGAACACGAGTGTAGAAATATCTCGGATTGGTTCAGTTTTTAAGGAGAGGGGGGCCGGATTGAGAATTAACTGATATCACAACTAATTTAGGCGGTATCCCTCATTGGTGTGGTGGTTTGACTTACAACTGCTAACTTCTTTCTAGGTTTCGTTTTTGATTTTGGGTTCAGCCCCTATTGAAGGCCATTTCTTTTTTTGTTGATAGGAGTCTAGCAGAACGTGAACTTGAGAACGCTGAATGATGATTCAGAAGAGACGTAGTAAGTTTTGAACTCTCTCTCTGAGTTTTGACTTAATGGGTAAGTTGATAAGTTCCGCTCTGGAGATATCTTGCCATTCCGAGGCATTTTGCTGAGGCTGGTAGAGACCGCTGCAAAACTAGTAAGTAGCTCCGGGCAGCAACATCTTTACTGAGACTATTGCCCGTCTGTATGAGTTTGGCCATTGTATCGGAACATTCCGCTTTCCAGACTCTCTGAATCCCTGATTTGGTTTGGAAATGGCTTCGCTGCATGTCTCGATTTGCAAGATGTGCATCTAAATATTAGGTGATTCCAAAATTGAGTCTACAACCAACAGCTCGGCTTTGTATGCTTCAGTTCACTATTCTTTTTAAGTTGAATAATATCGGTTCTCTTTCTTATCAGTCGTTTCATATTTCTCACCTTTCAATTTCAACGTAAAATTGATCACAATCTGACCAAATGAGCTTTCACGCTTCTGTTTCTCCTACCCAACTCCTCAACACCCCTGGGGCTATCTGATTCACAGAAAATATTATGTAAGCTACACGTTTTATTCAATTTACAACAAAGTCTACTTTTGGTTATCAGGAGACGGGATATAATCTTATTTGAGGACTCACACAGCCGCATACTGTCAATTCTTATCCTCAATCAAATGGAGCATATATTTCCGTATTAGCAACACCACATCTCACTGGAAGCCATTCAAGGAGCGATCTGTACCCTATGCAAATTCACGGCGAAGGTTACGTAAGCTGTTAATTTTCCGTCACTTTGCAAAAAGTCCACTTCCCTTTTACTGGAGACAGGATATTCGAGTTACCTGTTGGACTTCTGAAATTGAACACTGTCATTCACATCCGCTATCATCAAAGTAAGGCATTTGTCAGCTTCAGCAAAACCATACATCACTCTGGAAGCCCAGAACAACATCCGAAACATAACGGATTGATTTAAACAACCGGAAGCATGCCTTTCATCTCAGGGAGCCTACCCAGTCCTCTACGCAGCGGTTCACTCCCCACTCCTCGCCACAGCTTCAAATGGCAGCCGAAGCAGGGAGGACGGGCCAGAAGTATGTCTTCAGGGGTAAAGCCTGATTTCTATCTCCGCTGCATTAACGCGTCTATGCTATATTCCCTCCCACCTGCTTCCAAACAAGACATAGAAACAGCGGAAATGGACGGGGCTATTTTGGATGAAACTGCTAGCTGAGGCAAATTCTCTGAGATTTGAAATTCAACGGAGGGATTGATCGTACGGGCTGGGCCTTCGCCAAGTGGTTTCTTGGATTGGTGGGGTCTGAAGTACTGGAGACTACGGCGTGGTGAGTGTCGTGGGTTGGGCTTGCTCAGCAGACTTCTAGCGGCGGTATACATCATCACAAGCTCATTGTGCTCTAGATGGAGACCGAAAAGGTGTTTAAGAGCCATGTGGAAGGGGTTGAATAAGTGGTTCAATGGGTGTACGACAGGATTGGCCTCGGAGGATTGGGATAACCCGAGTTGCATTACCGCACAATTGCTCTATAAAGCTGGAATTATGCTGTCTGCTTGGGAATTTTATGAAGTTAGAGATTAATTTACTGGCTAAATAGACACGAATTTTCTATCTCGAGGTGTACTGGATTCTGAATGCTCCTCTTTCCCGATACAGCATGACATGTCAGCCTCGACGACCCTTGACTGGTGCGAAGCTCTTTGAGCCCCACAACCTTTGGGTGATATTCTGACATGTATCCCCGCCAAGCTTGACCTTGACGGCGGGTTTGATTGTCTGCGATCTCGAGGTTCAGCTTACAAGCCACGTTTCCGGGCCGCGGTAATCGAAGCCGCTGATGTCTCCGCATGTAGAGTGGGAAACCAGGACCTCATGTGAAGATTTTTTTGGAGTAGTGAGATTATCCGTATCACGAGCCCTTCTCTCTGAGATCAAGATAGTAAGGATCGGATTCGTGTGTTGCTCTAGGGGGTGGAAGGTGATGAGATTCATTGATCTTCGATGGACCCCTCGGCCTTGAAGGCAATGGTTATCCTCGCGAGGAGAGTAAACATGGTTGTATCCTAGACTACTACGTAATTTAATAGGATTTTAAGTCTCTTACATGAACTTCCCTTTAAGAATACTGCGTTTGGGGTCTGTGAGGAAGCGAACGAATAACTACTTAGTTGTCTGGATGCCCAGGTCGTACGGTCCCAATCTTCTAAAAGAAAAAAGATGGTATATGCTTAACGAGATGCTTTAAATATTAGTCCTCCTAATGCGATAAGCTCCAACCAATACATTCATTTGATCATTGGTCATTATTTTGTAAGAATTCTATACATAACTCGTCGTCTTCATACTTTAAAGCCAAGTCTAGAAAATCTTATATGCTGATAACATGTTACCTAGAAGGTTAAGATTTCGGAGAAAGCGAGACTAACGCTTCTTTAAAGAAAAAAAAAATATGGCTCAGGTTAAGGACACAATTAATCCTTATGATCCGGAGAAAAATTACTTTGGTGTTCTAGGGGTACACAGTTTATTGCTGATGAATGAGACAACAAGGCGCGGTGAAGCCAATAGTTCATCCCTCTTGCTGATAATGAGAATCGAGAAACGTATCCGAAGCTTAACCCAAAAATTCGCCTCAAAAAACTGGTTGCTCTAGTCCTACAGACTCCCGTTTCTACAAGCAAAACCCAAAGACAAACTCGTCCAAAACTGCCCGAGAAACTGGAAGACGAAGTTGTTAACCTTGAGAGATCGAGGAAGGACTTAAAGAGCAGATATATGAGGAGGTGGTACTTAGCGAGAGAAGAACAGTGTTTGAGAGGAGAAAAAGAACCCTATCAGATTATGGTAGAGCCTTCCTAGTATCTGAGAATGCACATCCTCAGGTGCTTTATCCTTTATATACTCCATTCAGTTGCGTTAATGGTTGCAATACCTCCTCTCAATTAATATCCGCTTGGCATAATAGACGGTCAGATATAGGGCGTCCTAAAATATCTATGGTTTCGATAATTAATTCACTTTACACGCGCTGTGTCAGATTATTTATAATACAGTTTTCTTGTGAATCATGCTGCTAATTTCTGGTCCGGTTCTATTTGTTCTTGTAAGTGAATTGCACTATAGCCACTTTTAGATGGATCATGCTGGGGTGTCCCTCGATATTTCGTAACCGGATATCCCGTGCGCGGCCAAAGATCGCGCAGTGTTTGAAGGATCCCATTCTGACGGATGGATGTTCGCACTGAATCGGGATGTCATCACATGCCGCATCCCTTGTGTCCTCAAAAAGGTAACTTCAACAACATCGACCACTGCCCCCGTACGTGCGTGTTAGAAGGCGTGTAAATATCGCCCGGGTCCTGCGAGCTGTAATCGATGGCAAGAATGAGTTGCCGATATAGTGAACTTGAGGTTCCTTGGGGCTTGCGCGGGTCCTGCGCGCAGTGATCGACACCCTGCAAAACCTACTCCTTCAGGAAGTTGGTGTACGCGGGTCCCGCGTGCAGTGCTCGACAGTGTTGTGGAAGTTGCCGTTCTGAGTGTTTGGTTGGACGCAGGTCCTGTGCGCAGTAATCAACACCTGTCCAGGCCCAAACCTACCTCTTTGGGCAGTTTGGAATCGTTAGCAGAGAGAGAGAGAGAGAGAGAGAGAGAAAGAGGATGGGCCCGAGATGAGAACGGCAGTGGTCTACATCCCACCAAAAATTACCCTTTCAGGTATTTTGAGGTCATACGGGCGCCTAGGAGAGCCGTAGTGAGGCATAGCGAGCTGGAGCGTGCCACAAGGCCTGCGCGTAGTCATCGTCGACGTCGATGAGGTTACTGTTTTGTGAATTTCAGGATGGAGAACTGAGGTTCTATGTTCCCGGACACGCGATCAAGAAGTTGTGAAGTTGGACTTGATTGCACGAAGGAGTGGTTGAAGGTACGACACGTACAATATGTGAGAAGACTTGAGAATCGAGGATAGAAGACAAGAGGTAGAGATGTCCAAATCCTTATTAAATTTTCCTTCCGCAAAGATGATTGATTCGCTATTAAGAGCTCAAACGTAGAATGAGGGTATAAGTCAAATTAATTCCTATCGCAACCAAAATTCGCTTCTCGTCCTCTAAACCTCACCTCTTCTTCTTCTTCTTATTAGAGTTTTTCAGAGTTAACCCAAATGCTCATCCTTCTCCACTACCTCCTTCACACCTTCCGTCCCATGCACCCGAATCTGCGTCTTAGCGAGCGATGCCTTAACGGGGTTCTTAGCGGAGAAAATCTCAGAAAGCTCTTCGAGGGTGCGACGGCGTGTTTCGGGGAAGAGGAAGTCTAATGATTGTCAATATTCTGCTCAAAAGTCGAAAAAAAAAAGAAACGGTGTCCAAAACTTACAGATGAAGACGAATTCAAAAATGTCCCAGAAAATGAACAGGAAATAATATTTCCAGCCAGCGCCGGAGAAAGCGATACCAGTAACAAAGGTGTTGTAGAAACCAGCGATGTTGACCCAGAAATTATAGAATGCCATGCCTTTGGCACGGGATTCATAGCGCAAACATTCGACGGGGTACAATTGCTGCAACGGCGTATAGCCAGCGGAGAAGACGAATCCGAAGATAAAAATGAGCGCGATGACGGCTTTGGCCTGGCCGGGACGCTTGATCATAGGTGTGCCATCTGCGTCGACTTTCGGTTTGCCATTCTTGTCATTGATGACATTTGTCGCGACAAGCGCGCAGACAAGAACGAAGATGATGACAACAGTACCCGTGGAGACGAGCAGTTGTGGGCGGCGTCCCCATTTATCGGTGTAGATGGCTCCGAAAATGGCACCAGCAAAAGAAACAACGTTCTGGAGACCGTTGAGCAAGAGACGCGTGTGGTTGTTGGTGATACCGGCGCCCTGCAACATAGCTGGGTAGTAGTACGATACGGGACCATTGCCGGACCATTGTCCGAAGAAGCCCATGGCCAACACGAGCATAGTGCGGTACAGGGCTTCGCGCGAGTTGAACAGCTCGCGGTAGTCCCACCAGCGCTTGTCGGAACCTGTGACGGAGATGTCCTCCACCATTTCCTTGTATTCGAGTTCGACGATAGGGTGGTTGCGCGAGCCTTCGCCGTGGTATTTAGCCATAATGTCGAGAGCCTCCTCGTGGCGGTCGTTGGCGATCAACCAACGGGGGGTCTCAGGAAGGAATGGAGCGCAGAACAAGACAATGCCTGAGAAGACCATCTGTAGCCAGATCGGGATACGCCAGGACATGGTGCCCTCCATGGCCGAAGTGCCGTAGGGGACAAAGGTGCCTGGGATTCCTCCGACGAACCAGAAGGTGTTGAAGATACCGGTTAAGACTCCACGATAGGCGGGGTGAGCCATTTCGGAGGCGTAGGCAGGTCCAGCAGTGGATGTGATGGCGACACCGAATCCGAGAATGAAGCGACCGCCCATGAAGGCTCCGAGGTTGTGAGCGGAGGCTTGCACGCAGGTTCCGATTACGATGACAAGGCAGCCGATGAACATTCCCCATTTTCGGCCTTGAATTTGTTAGTTCAGTTATTGGGGGGGGGAGGGGGGGCCAGCAACTGCTGCTGTGAGGAGAAACATACCCCTGAAATCGGTTGCGGGTCCAGCGAAGAATGAGCCGACCAAATTACCAATGGTGTAGATGGCATACACAATACCAGTGCTAGGGGTACCCTCTGTAAGACTGAATCCAAAGAACGAGCGATATTGGGGATAGCTATTGATAGCGCCCATCAAGGAGCCATCATAACCATTGATGCAGGAGTTGAGTGTCGCGACGAAGAGGCAGACGTAGAGCTACACCAAAAAATTTAGTCTTGTATCCAATTCATTTGCTTCCAATCCATCATACCTTCAGCATGTGCTTCGTCCAAGGCGACACCGCGCCCTTTGCAGTGGCATTGGCCAAAGCAACATTCTGCACATCTCGCACCTCGTGCTCTGTCGCACTCCCCGGGCGGTATTCCGCATGCGTGGTGTTCACATTAACACCGGTAGCCTTGGCCTCCGTGGACATGTTGAGAATAGATGTTCGAGTTCGTTCGAACCTCAGACGTAGTTGACTTGGTGAGGGATCTCAATACCGAGCTCGAGCCACTGAAACGGACCCTAGGGGAGGACCTCCCATAATATAGAGGATCATGAAAAGCAGCAAATATAAATCCCAGTCCGTAGCTGCAGCCTCCCCCTAGCTAGCTGCACGTATAACAAGCTCGCGAAGCTCGCCCTCCTGAACCATTGGGGGTTAGATCCGGGGCCCCCTCCCCTGAGCTGATACCGGGCCAGCCTTGTCCAACCGGCTAGCCTTGCAAAAAGCCCATGGCTGAGACATCTTTCCTCTTGTCACGCGGTGGGCAGGCCTCCGACCTCGAACGGCTTTTTTCGCAGGATTCCGTGATTCCCTACGCCACGGGCCTGCATCATGTTACCATCCGTGTATTTGGGCGAATTAACCGACTATTTTCTAGACCACCCTTCCAAAGCTTCCATGCTATTTTGCTGATACATAATTGGTGTGCCGCATTGGGGCAAAGTTCAGCGCGGTAGGGTCATGATGCTGGTGTTGCCAAAGAATCAGCCATGGTTCCATTTCAAACAACTTATAAAAAGCCTCTCGCTGACAAGAATCTGACCATTCTGACATATAAACTTCCGTGAAAACTTTCCGAAAAGACAGAAATTCTGAAAGGGAGTGCGGGCCGGCAATTCCTATAGCTCCGTTAGTGATAGGAACGGTCAACGCTCTGGATTGAAGTCCGTCGCGGTTGACTTTTCTGTTCTCGAAGGTTGATCCGAACGTTGATGGATCGGATGCGGGGACTAGCGCAACATGTGGTCGAGGTGGAGTCTCCATGGGGATAGCGTGGTTTTATCAGCTCCGTGTCAAAAGGGGTTTAGCATGACCTGGTTTTGGTGAATGTCGCTTCATGGGAGCACTGCTGATTTCTCGAATCCTCAACAGCCATCAGCTTTTCGATGGTATGACCTTTGCTGATTACCGATGTTCTCTATGTTTATCTTTGTTCTAGGCCAGGGGAATGAAAGAGATAGCATGCACAACCTGGAGAAAGCATCTTCTTCTCAGTTACAGTACAACAATTCAGCATCACAGACTGTATAGGAACTCAACACTGGTCGTTAGATCGTTTGTGAGAGTATCTCTAGAGCATCGTTGCTGTCTACACCAGAGCTTCAAATCCTTCAGACAACTACAACTTGGACCTTGCTCTACCATTTCCCAGGAGACATCTCTTAAATGTTGGTGACTCCAAATCAGTCACCGAGTACCAGGATTATTATGAGTTACTATCCATAAGGCTTGCAAATCTGCGGTAACCACAGACGCCATCGGACCGTCCGCGCCCATTCCACCAGCACACTACCCCCAACGGACGCGGAATCCCTAGACCGGGACGGATGTAGCAAACGTAACATCTCAGTAAACGCAGGGCGAATGTCAGCTAAAGACGCCCAGTAGCAACCGTTAAACGCCTTCCAATAATCAAGCATTATTTCAGACGCCGCTTCCTTACATGAAGCACTGGCTGCGTCTTACATATATGAGTCCAAGGCAGGGCTGATTGGCCGAGAAGGCTGGAGTCTTTATATGTGAACGACAGGCCATCTTATCAGGACCAGCGACAATAGATGAGAATTCGAATCCGATCTTTCGATATATCAGTCGTTTATCAGCAACTGTGTGCTCTGGTACGAATATCGTGCCACATACTCCGTAGTCCACTGATTGACAGCAATACTGTTTTCCCCCTGCTCTGCTGTTCTCATATGGTCGATAAAACTAACGGGATACGTAGATTCGATACGAATCTTCGCAAAAGGTTTTCAAATTTTCAACTTTAACAAGGGCTGAACTTTTCGCTACAAACCCAACCTAATACAAAGCTCTTCATAACTCCGTACTATACCGTAAACTCGGATTTATGCTTCACAGACGCCCAAATGGACCCACTACTGGCCTGCATTCCGATTTCCCGACTTTTACGCTCAATTAGCGGTCGATCGGGCCGCCCAAACCTAGAAAAGAACAGAGTACGTCCCCCCCTATTCTTTTCTTTGCCTCACATGGATGCAATTATTTTCTTTTCCCTATTTTTTTTAACTAAAATTCTACAAATAAGTCCGTGCCATGGCTTTCCAAGTTCTGTGATCACCATGATTCGTGAAGAAGGTTTGGACGTGATACTCAGTCCATCCTTTGAAACTTGCATGTTTTACTTCGCTGATGATCGGTCCGATGAGGAGAGAGTACGGTTCTCTTAAGATCAGACCACGACCATTCCCACTAACTTGAAGGGCATCGTCCATCTCTTGAGTGGTTTAAATGGTTTAGAGGAACCGAGTTTCAAGGTCCACGATCCGAACACGCACACTGAGACGGATAGGAGAGCCGGCCTGGAGGCTCATGCATCCGCACAAAAGTCTTAACGCCGGAATATGTCCTCTTCGACCCCATTCTATTCACGAGAGAAGGCCGGGAAATGCTTTTCCACTCATGGTTATGGCCCATAGCCTGTGGAATTCCGACACCACAATAAACTTATACCCTTACGAATCCATAAACAAATACACAACAGTTCCTGAAGTGAACATCTACCTCTCTCATGCAGCTTCCAGTTTCTCTTTCTCGAATACTTCTTAAGGGCCGCAGCGGCATGGGTAGTCCATGTCGTCTCTACCAAGATCCTATACGCCCCTATCCATTACTGCGAGACCCGATTCCAGGGACAAAAGATTCTAAATTATTCAAAATGGCTAATCCTCCACTCCTTTGATTACTATCCCGTACTCTCGATATTCCCACAGAAGTAGCTATTGGAAGGTATTGATAACTGCAGAGTCACGTAGTGAGTCAAAAAGCTCAAGAGGGCGATGTTTAAAGGGTGTTAATGACTACTGCAGACACGTGCTCAAGTATTTTTCCTAGGAAGGAGGGTTTGAGACACTATCGATTACTGGCCAAGGTCCGAGTCCTCACAGCCTAAAGGTTTATTCCTTAAATGGGCATTGTTTCAGAGGGCGTTGACGACTTCTCGGGCCCTGGCTTCCAGCAGCTTTCCTGAATAGGAAGATTTGGAACGGTGGTGACCACTGCCGGACTCGAGTTCTAGCAGGTTTCTCAGACGGGAAGGTTTTGAGGGTGTTGATTGCTGCCCAGGATTTGAAATCGAGAGCTCATAGCCCATAGATTTGCTTTCCAAATGTTAAGCAGGTGTGGATTACTGTTCAGCGCCCAGGATCTATTGTCCAATTAAACTTTATTCTCGTGGGGATTTTTTTCGGCCCGTCTGTTACTTTCATTACTGCCTTAAGTCATTGCTGTATATTTATCTTTTATGCTCCTTTGCCTTTTATTCTCTAGCTCCACTTCTATCCTCTCTCATCCTTCCTATCTATCCGTTCCGTGTATCTCCTCTTTTTTGTTCCCTTCTGACTTTTGATTGCCACAGTAACGCAAAAGTTGATATTGAAATCAGGCATTCGGATCGTCGAATAGGCCACTAGTTACCACGTCCTCATTCCGTATACCTTACAAGATAGCGACCACGAGCGTTATTTTAGAAGCTAACGAATATTATCGTCCAAGTTATTATCTAGAATGCCCGACCCGTCAATAAGGCTCCAGCCAGAGCGGCTCTCACCGTTCAAAATCTTGATGGGAGGTTAACCAATGTCCTCACCCGTCGTTCGTCACCTGCATACAACGCTCAATCTACCTCCTCCATGGGTGACCAATACTTTACACCAATAGGTCGCCCGTACTTAATTCAACCTGCACAGCATATTTTAGGTTGCAATTTGTAGTTGGAACAGGATTGGCTGGGCCGGTTACCCACTTCTCTTACGACCAGCCATCCACCTGAATAGGGGATATGTACTACTGTGGCGTTTTCCGCTCACTTACGAGCAATCGACAAATACATCGAGAAAATGAACCTTCAGTGTTACGACTTGAGTTTTCATTCACTAGAACCTCGGACATTTGCCAAACAAGTATTAAATGGTACAAAAACGCTACAGGTTATGCGGGAGGCATCGCAAGCATTTTCACGAGAACCTGAACAGGCCGAGTGGCCAATTCTGTAATTACTGCCGATGTAAATCCCCCATGGAGGGAAGATATTGTCTATGGTGCGGGACACTAGCATCCGCATACAACAGGTTCTGCAAAAACCGCCCAACCTCGCCGTCAGGTAATTCTGATCCCGACGACCAAAGTTCTTGTAATAACTCTCGCCATTGTAACATCAACACCCCGCTAAACATCACCATCAGATCTCGTTCCCTACTCTTCGCCCTCCCCCTTCAAACCCCTAAAACATACCGTCGCTACCTCATCATATAGAAGCAAGCACATGCGCGCCCAATGCACACTCTGCAAGGTCTGATTCGGAATTGACACTGCTCTGGATCTTCGCGACGGGGTATTAGCCGAAAAATGCTCTGGGCATAGCCTGTGTTTGAAGACGGAACATATAGATTCGCATGCCAAGGATAACAATCCTATGAGGTGGCCTGTTTGATATTGTAACCGTAAGTATAGAAATAAAGGGCCCTGGGATGATTATATGACTGAGGAGCATGTTTGGGGTTCGCGTGAACTGGGGTTGTTTAAACCGTATAAAGCTTACGGTTCATATTGTGAATGATTTACTCCTCAATTACTCGATTAGTGAGCGAATGTATGTTATATGGATCTGCTTATTACTTTTAATTATTCACATTTAGGTTTCTAATAAATTACGAACCTAGGCCGCATCGCTCAGCCATATATTCCTGAATCATTTACCGGTGATCTCTTACTGGGTTTTCTTGAGTTTACCATCTCCCAATCATTTACACCTACCAATCCGCCCACACCTCTACCTACAGAACCTCCCGCAACACCACATCAACCAAGCTGGTCCTCATCTTAAGTCACTGGTTACCTCACTCTAAGCCCATACCCTCTTCAAGTCTAGTATGTTCCTTTTTTTTATTTCGTTGTCGGCATATTGAAAGTTATTCCATTTTCAGCATGCTTCCTTTCCCTTCCCTAACACCATAACCCATTTTTCCTAGTTTAGGATTGCCTCTACCGCCGCGTCCCAAGCCAGTTATTTCTCAGTTCTTACCTATATCTCTCTTAGATATCCCTCTCCCTTTCCTCTTTCATCAGAACGAGGATATCAAGGTTCTAAAGACTAGGAAGGCCCTCTAAAGCGAAGTTCGATGAATTGCAACCGTCCTTGACAGAAGGGAAGTTGGTAGCTTATAGCACTAGCGCTGGGTAATCCCTATTTCCGTCCATAATTGAATTTGAAGAACTACGACACTCACGATTTATCTCTGGAAATTTATTTAACCAAGATACATGAAAGATGTTAATTGTCCAAAGTAACGCTCGCGATGGCGAAAAAAAAAGTATGAGTGGGAACACGTCGGACATTGCTAGGCATCTGAAACCGTCGAAATGGCGGGGAAAGAGATACTTGATATGGATGGTATGTTGAGGGTTGGGTACTATCACACTGAGGAGGGATTCATAGGGGGGTCGCACATAGTCCTTGTACGCGAACGTATCGGACACTGACGATCGACTGAATAGTTTAAGACTGTGAGCAATGAGAGACGCAGGTAAGCTTGTAGAAAGCCGCCAGGTGACCGTGTATGTATTGCAGCAGAAGACGCCGTGAGTACTACTCGGTTCCCGAACTCCAGCAGACAATAAGTGATTCCCCTAAACAGGTAGATCTTGTTGAACTATCAATTAATGCCGGGATTCAAGTAAGAGCCGTATGAGGGCCCAGAGCAGTAGTAGATATTCTCTAGATTGCCTCATATAGTAGTTTAGCACTTACTGTACTATGTCTTCAGGTACTGTATGCCGTGATTTGGGAGTTTGTGAAAAGTGCTTTTTCGGCGCGGTTTGGTGTACTCGTCAGTCGTTGATCAGCAACGCATTTTAGAGGCAAAATACATCATGGAAGTCCAGAAAACCGAAGGAAATATGGAAATGATGGCTCGGTGAGAGGTTCAGTAGAGTGAACAAAGAACAGAACAGGTGAAAATCTATAGTATGTACTGGAAGTTTGAAAATGGTGAAGTCGTCTTACTTCTCTAGAACGGCAATGCACCTAACCCATCGATCACTACAGCCTAGAACCCGAATACATGCCGCTCATTCATGCTTAACAAAATATTTAGGCAAGTTTCTGAACTTCGTCAACTACTGGCCACCAGGGCCAAGCCCTTTCCCACCTAAGCCAGCAAGTTTTCTTGAACCATTAAACGCATCCACCGGGACCCAAGTAGCCCATTTCACCATCTATTTTACCGCATTTGGTATGTTTCTCTAATCTATCGGTTACTGCTCCCCTGATCCCGAGCAGGCGAGCAGAAATTAACGCCATTCGATCTTCTCCTTACACTTGAATATACAAAAAATATTCTCAGTAACTGGGCAGTCATGGTTAAGTTCTTAGAAGATGTTGTATTATGTGTGTCGAGGTTTTTGCTCAGCCAAGCGTTGTGTATTGAACAAGAAAGCAGTGTTCGATGGTGCCGAGCGAGTTGCTGTTTTAGAGATACATTTATTGAATAAGATAGATTCCAGAGGTTCGGGAGTCGTGCTGTGTTAGGCAATGCTGAAAACCTGCCGTAGTTGCTACGTTGGTACGAGGTTGTATATTTCGGGAAGCGGACCGTACTCAACAGTGCTGAGAACTAGCCTTTTAAGGAGAAGAAGTCTTTAGTAATCGCTCCGTGAACAGTGATCAACACCGTCAACAACCTACCGTTTCAAGAGCTTTGGTACATCTCGGCAACCCAGCCAGAATCGATAGCTTGAGTGACTTGCCTACTCGAGTATCTCAGACGTCTTCGCTGTCCGGGCAGAGCGAGCAGCGATTCCTAGCTATGGCCAGATACTCTTGAGTAGTTTGTAACATATTCGGGTCAAACGATAAAGAAGAAATAAGACTGCAAACGGATGTACTAGGGCTTAGCATATCATATACATCAACCACAGACAGCCAAAGACGTTCAGATGAAAATCCATTACTCAGTTACAAACACATCTCCCAGATTCATTCTCTCATCTGGTCGCGAACATCATCAAGCAGAAAGAAGGAAGCACTCATTTCGAACTCCATATTCATGAGTGTGAAACACCACACTTCCCTATTTACCTGTTACCGAAGCATAACTTTTAGGAGCAGAGCATGTTGTAAGAAGCATGCTCCAATCCATTCCCTATTCATGAATCATGAATGCCAACCTACTGTCCCTGAGTCCGGCGGAACGCCCCAGGCCTGTACTTTCCATCACTAGCGCCAGCAGCCGGGGGAGGAAGAGACTCCCTTGGCTCGCGCTCAGTCTCACGTCCACGGGCACTCTCAGTTGGTGGAGCACCCCTCCTCGCAGGTGGAACCCAGGCTCCTCCGGTTGCAGGAGACCCTGTGCGAGGCTTGTCATCACGGAAGCTGCCACGGCTAGTTGGCTCGTAACGGGATGAGCCAGTAGCAGGAGACTCATTGCGAGTATCACGGCTGCCACGACCACTGTCTTCACGAGTGCGCCAGGCGGACGACGGAGCAGGTGCAGGGCTGCCTTCTGCGCCGCGATTGCGGAGTGCAGGGGGAACATAGCCGGAGCGTGCTGGGGCAGCGGCAGGGGCAGCAGCTGGGACTTCAGCTTCGATAGCAGCAGGGCCAGCGGGAGTTTGAGAGGAGGACCTGGCTGCCTCGCGGTCGCGCCAGGATGGCTTGCCACCAGCCAGTGCCAACCTTGGTGGGCCACCCGAGCCGATAGCTGGGACGTCGCGAGATGCAGGGCGTTCGGGTGCGTATACACCCGCCTTCTTTGCAGCGAGTTTGGCTTCCGCCTCTGCTTCGCGCTGTCGCTGCTTCTCGGCGACCTCGTCCAGTCTCCTGCAGGAAGTTGTCAGAGTCAATAGTAAAACAAGATATAGAAACAGAATGCGTACCTTCTCTCTTCCTCCTTTTGCTTCTTGAACTCGGCAAGCTGCTGCCTCTTCTCCTCCTCGGCCTTTTCCCTGGCTTCGGCCTCCGCCGCCTCTCTCTCTTCCTGCTCCCTTTGTCGACGCTCCTCTTCTTCGCGCTCGCGCCTCTCGTGGGCACGCTTCTCTTTGACCTCCTTGACACGGGCCGCCATCTTGGCCTGGAGCTCCTTCTCTGCAGCCTTCCTGCGCTTCTCGAACTCGGCCTTACGTTGCTCACGGACCTCGGAGATGAAGCTCTGGTATACTGGTACAAGACGGGAGAGTCTGTGTTTGAGGGCAACGTCCTCCTTATGCCTCTGCTCTGCCTCCTTGAGCTCCTCATCCTTAGCTTTCTCATAAGCAGCCTTATCGGCCTCCATTTGCCGCTCATAATCCTCCTTGAGATGCTTGATCTCCTCCTTCCTGTAGGCACGCTCAAGATGGTCGATGCGCTTGCCGGCAATGCGCAGCTGCTCACCGAGCTGGTTCTTCTCCTTCTCAAGAGCAGCAAGCTTCATAGCACGGATACGGGACGAATCCAATTCAGAGATATCAGTGGGAATTTCAATGTCGATCTTGGTTCCCTGCTTCAACTCCTTGAGCTGCTTCTCGATTTCCTCGCGCTGCACACGAGCTTGCTCAGCTTGGATTCGCTTCTGAGCACGCTCGCGTTGCTCCTCAGCAAGACGCTGGCTCTCAGCCTCTTGAATTTGCTGTTGACGGATGCGCTTCCGGGTCGCCTCCTCCTTCTCTTTCTGAGCGGCAGCATTTGCAGCGGTTTCCTTCTTCTTGGCGATGATCTCGCGGCGGGCAAGGGTTTCGAGATGTTCCTTCTCCGCACCCTCCTTGGTCCGGAGGAGAGCAGCCTCTTTAGCCTTTTGACGCTCCTCGTTGAAAGCAGGATCGACATATTGACAGGTGACGAAAAGTGACTTGGCCAGACGGGTGAGTTGAGAACGGACGATCTCAGCAGGCGTGCTTTGAAGGCGCTGTACAGAGCGAGCTTCTTCAGCGGAGCCCGCACCCGATCCTGGGTGCATAGCCTTGGCAGAGGAGAACACGTCGGAGTCAAAGGTAAGAACACCAGTTGCATGGTCAACGCGGATAGCCAAATCGCCCTTCTTGCAACCATTCATGATAAACTTCTCAATAGTGCCGCTGCTGACCTGCCATGGATCAGGGAACTGAGCGAGGTTGAGGACGAACTTGATATCCACAGAGTCATACACCTGGGATAGTTGCTGGAAAAGACGAGTAAGGATGACCTGCTGGAGAGGAGCAACATATTTCTTCATTTCTTCGTCGTCACCAATCTTGGACAGAATTGGAGAAATCTTCTTGCAGATGGAAAGCGGGTGGAAGTCGACCTCGAGAATGTTGTACAGCTCACGGATTTCAGGACGGGCCCTCTTCAAAAGACCCTTGCTAAGAGCATCCTTGAACAAGACGGCGCGAGTAGGCGCCTGGGACATCCGAAGTAGGTTAGTGAGCCGGGAGTTCTTGTTCTTCCTGGCCTCATCCACATCCACAAGCGCACCACGAGACCGGGATGTGCTGATAACAGGGATGGAGAGAGCCGAGAGGAGAACAAACGAGGCAGCCTTGGTCATATCGGCCTCGGTGACTGCCGGGTTGTCCTTCTTTGGGCTCTGTCCAGCTGCAACAGCCGAAGCAGACTGGCGGAGGAGGTTATAGTAACGGCTCCAGGCTGCGGCGTGGAAGAGATAGTTCTCGCTGACCAAGAAGATGCGGGTGAGATTCTCGAAGTAGTTGGCCATCATGATGTTCTTCGGGGGACGCTTGCTCAGGCTGAGCAGGGTGTGGATATCTTCAACGCTCCTAAAGGCCTCCTGCCACAACTCCAGCTCAACTGCAACATTCAATTGCTGGAAACGGGTATCGAGATGGCGCTGCAAAGTATCGGGATCGGACAGGTTGATGGCGTGCATCTGCGAAGAGAACTTGGCCGCATTCTGAAGATGATTCCTCAAAAGCTCGCAAAGACGGCGGAACTCGGTCTTGCGGGCATACTTGGAGCAGAACTGGAAGGCCTGGTGGGCAGTCGACTGGTACATAATCTCCAACCTGGCATTGTTCTTGAAGATATCCAACACGGTGCGGTAGGTCTCCCACAAAAACTTCAACCATGGTGTAACAATGGCCCTGTCGGTACGGTCGCGGGACTGTTCGCCGGACACTGTGGAGAGGAGGATAGACTCGGGAGTCTCGGAAGCTTCGAGGTCATCGACGTTTTGAGAGGAGGTACCCTCGAGGGTGGATTGCACCTCATCGGCCTTGGCTTGCGCTTCGGTGACCTTTTGCTCGGCCAGCTCGATGAACTTCTTGAACACAAGCTGAGGGTCCAAATTAGATATAGTCCATATAAACCAAGTTCATTATTTCCATACCTCGATCGTGCCAACATTGGTGTTCTGTGCAGTATTCTTGTACTGATAAAGGCCGTCCTTGGCGAGTTTGCCCTTTCTCAAATCGACGCAAAGTTCAACAAAAAGGATCATCACCGGCTCCAAAGAGGCGATGGGGCTGTTCCGGGTCCGCTTGGAAACGACATGTTCGTGGAGGAGCTGGAGGGCAGCTTGAGACTGGTTTACTCCGATGAGTTCTTGTGCGCGCTTGCTGTTGGTATTGTTAGCAGACGGCTCTGCATTCCTGGCACAAAGGGGCCTACGAACAGAGTATTCTCAGGCTTGCTGTGGGGTGGCGGCGCCATGCTGGGCAGCCGTAAATCGTGAGTCTCTCTGCCTGGGTATCTGCAAAAGTTTGCAGTCGTGTAGGCGTGGTGAAGAGAGGCGGCGATGGGTGATGAGTCTGAAAGGCGCGCGATGATGTACCGCCGTGGTGTTTTTCGAACAACGGTGGTGGGCTTAGGTAAGCGAGGTTTCTTTGGGTCTCAGAGTCACGGGATCACCAGCAGCCGAACGCAGGGTTTCTTGCGGTTCCCCATTGTTCCCGCAGGCTGCATTCGCAACCAAACGTCTTCTAGTCAGCGTCGTGCGGTGAAGGAGATTATTGAGCGTCGCCTTGTCATTCACTGTTCCCGATGCTCCAGTAACGCAGTGCGGAGTGCATGCAGTCACTTCGAGTCGGTGAAGCGTGAAGGGCAGCTCGGGCAGGTCAAGGCTTACCCTCGCAAAGGCCTCCTCTCGCAAATTGGGCGTTGCCGCTAGGCCACAAACAACACCTCCCAAGGGCGTCCCCAGTCGCTTTCCCCCCATCCCAATCTCCTGGCTTTGCCAACCTCACACTCTTTCCTACCCACCATAGACGACTCTTCATCGCGCCGCAACCCCATCGTTGTCTCTCTGCCCTTGACGGCCGTCTCTGCATCAATCGCACGTGGAGGCTCGCCTTCGCACTCCGCGTCGACCACCGAAAGGGTCGCAAGGCTCGCCTCCCTCTCCGCTCCTTTACGTCTCCTCTCCACTCCTACGGCCGCCCTCCACAGCTCCAGGCACGTCGCAGAACAAGCCACTCGCCAGTCAACCTGTATACTAATAGACTACAGACTCCGACGACCTATTTCCTTTTCCGTATATCCACCCACTATCCACCTTTACACGTTTCCGGTTGCCCACGATGATGGCCGCACCATACGAGATCCGCGCCGGCGGCGATGGCAAAAGCAAGAAGCAGAGTATGGCTGAATTAAAGCTCCGTCGACTTACAGAACTAAACGCCCGTCTTCGCGAAGATCTCGACCGACACAGGATACCAGTGTCAGAAGCTGCCTTGGAGTATGTGATTTGTCAGACACGAACTCTGGAGACACAGACTGACGACAGCTTCATAGCCTAATCGCGTTCACCGACAAGGAGCCCAAAGATTGGATGGTGCCATCACGATGGGGGACTGTATGTACTTGATTGCGAAGTTTTGACGATTCAATAGGGCTAACTCTCATCTGCAGATCGACAAGCGCGACGACCCATATGCACCACAACAGAACAACAGCTGCTGCATCGTAATGTAGACGACGAAGAATGCGGTCCGGAATTGTGGTGGTAATGTGCAAAGCAACGGCGTTCTACGGGCTCTTCACGGCGAAAGCACTTTTTCTTTTCTCATACCTCTTTTGGCGGTTCATAATACCCAAGGTAACGTCCTGGGGCACTCTCGTCGGGACATGTACTCTTCATCAATGTGTAAATTAGGGAAGGTCTATCTTCTTGCTGTGCTTTTTCAGCTTGATGGGGCTGGGGGTTTTTCAATTTCTTGTCGACCTTGTTGCCTTGACCTGGTATTTCCAATTATGAGTTCAAAAAGCATTTCTAATTTCATACTCGCCGAGCATGCAATGTCTATGATGGCTAGGTACATTTCGCACGCACACAAACAATATTTTTCTTTTCAAACTTCTTTATCGCTCAAGGTCGGAAATTGGAACGTGGTTTGCTCGAGCTCAACAAGCAACAGTTAGCGAGATTGGGACTAACGGCATAGGGCTGTGATGCCGCGACTACTGCTGTATAAAAATAGCGGCAAGCATTTACGTGCGTATGTACGTCTTCCAACTCTTATAATTTGGATAATGTTACAATAAGAATTAGGTAGCGGGTTGAGCTTTATACCGACGGGGAACTACCAAAGTTGGTGTTGTTTTTTTTGGAATTTCTTGAACCATCTGGTTGGGCCTCATATAAGAGTACCGCCTATACGTGTCTACTATATCTGGCCGTCGATCACGTCGCGAATGGTTACTGAGCAGCCTTTAACCTTTAACGTTAATTTACTTTGGATTGTAGGCATATGCAGAGAGGTTTCTGCGCGTCGAGGTTCTCAGAAGGTCCTCATGAAAGTGCCTCTGTGACTTGTTGGCGGTCCTCATGAAAGTGCCTCTGTGACTTGTTGGCATGTCTCTTTTGCGAATCCAAGGGTATCAGCCACTGGATCTCAAGGGATAGGGCTCCGAGAGGTGACATGTCTCCTCATCAATGTAAGCGGGACAGCACTTTGATTTCGAAATACTTTTTCTCATGGGAACTTCCTGTAACTCTGCGCACAGTACGGGCTTTAGGTGCATCGCGTCCCGGAAGCGAACTACATGATTTGACACTCCCACACTTGATCCATTGCTTGCTTCCCCATCCCATCTTTTTTTTATGTATACCCATCAACACTCAACCACTCGCTCTTCTTTCTTCGCGACTGCTCCTCGCGCGTCTGGCGGGTCCAGACTTTTCAACGCCCCAAAAGTGCGGAGAGAACTATACCACATTTGAGTGCGCCAGTTGGTCTTATCTAATAAACCGTGGGGTGCAAGCCGTGAAACTGCAAGGATCCATCGTTCACGCGCGCCGACCCAAGGCACTCTTTTCCCAGGGCCTCGAGTCCTACATTGAAGACATACTCACTACATCTTCGCTCTTGTGAGAATCGTCTCTCTCTCTCTCTCTCTCTCTCTCCTTCGCCTCAACCATTGTTGTGTTTATATTATATTCGGTGTGTCACGTAACCACGACGGGCTTGGGAAAGCGCCATCCGCTACACAATTCTCCCCCCCGCGCACGCCGTATACCCCACCACCCCCAGACGATTAAAAATCTACATCCTTCAACCATTACAGTCGCTCACTATTCTTGTTGAAGACGATACCACTTGGACTACACAATGGACCCTTTGGCAGTCTGGACTGCTGAAGCAGACTATGACGAAATCAATGTCATGGCGGAGCCCAACTTCAACTTGTTCGACCCGGATATCTCCAATGTCGACTATAATAACTTCCATTTCGACTTCTTGAACGACACTCCGGAACGCAACACAAGTGAACATCATACTGAATCGTCGAATTCGCAAAACTTGTTTCCCCCGCTCCCTGACCCATCTGAAGCTGTTCCACAACAGGAGGAAGATGCAGCCAGCCAGAGTTGGACTTCCCAACCACAGCACCCTTTTCATCCTTTCCACATGTCTGTACTCACTCAGACAGCGAACCAACAATACTCTGCTGCACACGAGCAATTCTTAGGTACCCGTGCACGAGTTCCGCCAACTCCAAATAGCGCCGAGATGCATGCGAACAATCTTCCCTATCCCCAGAAGAGGGACTTCCAAGCGGCTGCCATGTCCCAGCAGTTTCACTATGGAAACGACGATCTTGTACGTGGGATAGACTGCTATGCGGAGGCAAGAGCTGACTGCCCTTTTAGGTGGCGTTTACTCCAATCGGTTCACCCGCGGTAACTCCTCACGATGCGCGGTTCAGCTTTCCGAATCATACGGTAACGCCTGGAGCGTACCATACTCCTTTGGTCTCTCCCGCTATGCGTCCACAGCAACCCCAGTACCCAGCCTCCTCCGTCAGGCCGCAAAATGACGGTTCGGGGAGTTCTGGGACCGGATCTCCTTACGTTATGACTATGTTTGACCCAGCCGTCTTACGGTCAGAGACCGGACGTAGACTTTCCAGCACTAAGAGGAGTACACCGCATCCAAGTAATCGGGTAAAACAGTCTCCCATCGTCAAACCAACAAGACGGAAAGAGACGTTGCAGTCGGAGTTGGATCAGTCGCAACAGCCGTCAATGCAGAGCTCCCCTAATATCCATCCCCTACCCCGTAGCCGTAAAGGCTCACGGACAGAGTCGATATCTCCTAGACCTCTTACTCAGATGGAGCCCCCTGCCAATCCGGCTTCTACCATGCAGTCCCCAGCCATGGTCGCCAACAACCACCAGTCGCCTTCCGTTCTATCTCGCCGGAGAGGAGTTCCTGCCGCAACCCCCTCTTCAATCCGTCAGCACCCAACGCCGCGTATTTCAATGCCTGAAGTGGCCCCACCAGCGCTTCCCTATGCTTCTTCGACCGCCGAAGACTTTGCACTGCCAGATTCCGCTCTGGATCCAACGTCTCCGTTTACACTTGGAACTTCCATAATTCAGGAAAACGACGAAGGCGATTTTGCGATCCCAGAACCAAAAAGGCAGCGGAAAAGCCCCACTCTTGGGCCCCTGAGCACGCCTACAGCGGGCGGACCAGTACAACCAACACAGAGTCCGATGCTCAGTGCAGGACTCTCTCCCATCAGCCCAGCCTTCCCGCCGGCGAAACCAGGGACTGGAAAGAAGGCGGCCTCGAAGGCGCGCTCTACGAAGAAGAGGGGATCCGTTCATTCTACACTTGCTAGCCCTGCTATATTACCAAAGATCTCCGCCGACGTTACGCCTAATATCAAACCTCTTCTTCCCAACAAACGTAAGCTTAGCTCCTTCCAACTCTGCTTTCAACGTCATTGCTAATTCGCTCTAGAACCCATATCCGAGCAGTCCCACGCGCTCATCCTCGCCTCCAAATCCAATTACGAACACATGATCCAGGGCACCGCGCCCCCCGGCGTGACCTTCTCCGATGAGCTGCGCAAAGACATCACTGCCAAAAAGACATCGCACAAGCTCGCCGAACAAGGCCGCCGTGATCGCATCAACCGCGCCGTCGAGCAACTAGACGCGCTCATCTCGCCCATTATGCCCGCACAGGACGCCGAGATGCCGGATTTGACGGGGCCAGGGCCCGGTGGGGGTGCTGGGGCTGGTGGGGAGAGAGGGAAAGAGAAACAGGCGGATTGTAAAGCGAGTAAGATTGAGAAGGCGGTGGTTTGTGTGACGCATTTGCTCAAGGAGAAAGAGAGGAGTGAGAGGGAAATGGAGAGCCTGAGGAGGGAGGTGGAGGCGTTGAAGGCGATGACCCCGGAGATGAGGGCGAAGAGTGCGATGTGACGCTGAGGGGGGTTGTATGTGGAAGGATTGACGACTAGCGCGTCCTTGTGACAATGGGTCACAGTAACAGTTGTATACCTGTCCTGGTTAGTTGAGCGCTCGAAGATTCGACGATGAATCGAACTACATTGCCGTAAGCAGGTTGTTTTTGGTTCCTCAATAAGAATGTGATTACATTCATATAATTCATGGGTCCCAAAAGGAGAACGGCCTGTCTAGGCAGGACACCAAGGAGTAAACATGGTTTTTCTCCTACAAAGGGTTTTCCGAAATAGATAGTGGAGTCTGCGTGGGCCTTCTTGGAACCGTATCGGGCATAAAACTAGAATTAATAATAATAATAATAATAATTCATGGGTCCCCTTGTAGAATTTCCAGCTCCTTATTGCTTATATAATTCTAAAGTGAACTACTCTAACCCTGTTTCGCCCTGGGCTGATATCCCGATTCATCGGCAAAAATGGGTCTTACGGTGAAACCACTTACTCGTTTCGAGGCTTAAACTGTTTTTAGGCAGTTTCTCAAGGAAATATTTCCCGCATCCAAGTCCCGCACTTCTCGTAACGGATGGCGACATGCACTTCCTACCATTGGCTTAGGTAATTCTTCTGTAAATACCTGTATGTGCTTTTCCTTACTATATTATAGTATACTGGTTCTAGTCGGACGGCGAATAAGTGTACTATAAGAGTAATATGGAGTCTGTTATTACGAGATGTTATAGTGGGCGGATAGATACTAGATCTCTTCTTCTTCTTCTTCGAGTACCTAATCTGAGTGTGTGTTCTTTGAGGGAGTAGTACTGGAATATAAATAACCTGCCTGGATCTTTTTCTCCCAGCGGCCGGCATAAATCGTTCCCAGCTCAATATATGCACCGCTCTTATTGCATTCTCATTCTGGACTTCCAGTGAGCCCTATGAATTGCTTCCCTCAATCTCTATATTTCTTTTTCCCCTTTCCAATATTTTCTTCGTTCTTCTGCCTTCCGACCCACTTATTGAACCCTTTGACCTAGTTTTCCATTCTCAGAATCTTCTCTACTCTCTATCTCAAGCCCCTTTTTCTCCATCCCGTCTGCCACAATATCATTCTTAGGTTCAACACCATACCCATACTACCAACTAACCCTCTCAGGTTCTTATATCACATTAAGAACCGCACGGCTTGAAAACAGTAACAACAGTAATATAACAAAAGAACTATCTAATATCCTACCCAATCCGAACACAAACCGCAGATCCCCTAAACGACGCCGATCTGACAAGGAAAAAAAGAGAAGCGATAAAAGGAAATATGAGTAGTAGACGCCATATCGAGTTGTATCATTATAGGGGAGTCTCCTGTTTTGGGGGCAATTCGTTGGAAAGAATATCAGTAGCAGTCGAAACGAGATCACCAGGGGGCGCAGCAAGCCGTGAGGGCGTCGAGTGTCTCAACTGGTATATTATGGATATTAGAGCAGAGGACTATTTCTCCCACCTCGGTACCGTCACTGACCGCCTTCGGACTCCCCGGGGCATTATAGCGGTAACGATGCACAAAGTTTGTAGCTGCATGTGTAAGCCGATAACTAGCTTCAAGTAAAACAAATGGATATCTATTAATTTGTGTTGATTCGGAAACTTGATAGAGGTCGACATTTTGATGCTCCAGTTAGATCTCCAACACGAACTATAAAGCACGGTTATGCTTGAAGTGAGTGGAATTACTACTGGATCGAATTGGAGAGACGTGTCTGTTACTGTCAATTTTATTTTTATCTTTTTTGAATTATCCTATCGAATCGCGCCGCGAGGTTCTGAGGCCTATGAATATAGTATTGAGGAATGCCCATCTAAACATAGCCTACTAGAAGTGTTTCTGAGCGAGTTATGGATTGGAGTAGTAGACATAATGAGCCATATGGTCAGAAATCCTTGATCGCTACAGTTCCCAACACTCACATCATTCCATCCCATCTCCTCTCTTACTCCTTCGTATCGCCCTTCTGGGCAACCCCATTATCGACAGCAGGCTTCCTACCAACCGTAACATGAATATCCCACCGATAATACACACCAGCCTCCATTTCCTGGACAGCGAGTCCCCTAACCCTCTGCACCTCCTCCTCTGGCCAGGTTCCATCCTTACCTTCCATCTCCTTAGCCTTGGCGGTCGCAGCAAGATTGGAAAGGGCACCGAACACAGCTCCGATACCAAGTTCCGTAATTTCGCGACGCTGCTCAGGAACCCGATCCGTACTAACCAGGTCTTCGAAGACATGAGTAAGGCCAGCGGAGGTATAGAGCTGCGTCCACGACGCGGGGAAATTCCAGTCGAAGCGGCGGATAAAGGTGTTGTTCATCTGGAGTTGGCCTTGGGTGAGGGAGCTAGAGTATGGCGTCAGCCCACCACTCTCTTCAGAAGCCGAAGACGGAGCAGCAGTCAACCCAGCACTACGATACCCCCTCGATCCGAAGAAATTCCCCTCAATCCACTGGATAAAACCACCCGGTTTGAGAAGAGTGAGCACATTCTTCAGCGTCCGCTCCCAAACCCCTCGGCCTCCCGTCATAGTAACAACGATGAGACGGATGTTGACCAAGTCGAACGTGCCATGGAGCTCCTCTGGAAACGGCTTCATGAAGTCGCCGATTTGAAGCTTCACATTGGGAGACAGCTCCTCGGGGCTCAGGAACTGGGCCGAGGAATTGTCGAAGCCGGTGAAAGTGTAGGTCGGGGGAGAGACTTTAGAGACTTCATTGAGCCAGATTCCGGTACCGGTACCAATGTCTGCGATTTTGGCATCCTGGGAGAGATTGGACTTGATGGAGGGGTGGATTAGGTAGGAAATGCATCTAGAGAAGGGGTCAGTGTATGCCATATGGTCGAATGGTTGCCCCAGTTTGGAGCGGTGACGGGACGGTGTATTGATATGAACTGGATAGAAGGGGGACGCAATACTTGGTCCAGATGAAGTGCTGTCTATTGAGACGCTGTTGTTCGGTGGGATTGCGCCCGATCCAATAGGGTTCTTCTTCTCCAGACATTATTGCAATTGCCTAGTGGAGCTCAGAGGAAGGAGTAGTGTGATTATGGTTCAAAGGTAGGGGATGGGTATGTGTGGGAGGGGTGAGGACTGGTATCAGTGAAGTGGCACTGAGTGGTTGAAGGATGTAGTGAAGGTGGTGAAGATATAGATTTTCCAGACCCGCGGTGACACATCGACATGACTGCCATTTTAAACCCAGTTTTTCGGATAATTGGGCAGGGCCAGACATAAAGGAAGACTCAGTGGGCTAGAAGCAGTGCTGAACTGTGGAGAGCTGAGAGGGGAAAGCGGGGCCTATTACAATTCACTTCACGGCATTGGAATGAGTGGGCTGGCTAATGTGAATGTATTCAAAGAGAATTCGAATCTCGAACCGGAAGTTCACAACAAATTCGAGGGCAGCTGAAAGACGGAACTGGACGTTTAGGATGGAAAGGAGTGGTGATGGTGGGTTGGAACCACCCCGCAATGAACTCCCTCGCCTCTAATTGGCTGATTCAACATTCACGATAATCTGTGCACACTACCATAATGGTCATTTTGAATTTCCTCAAGCCGCACGGAAGAAAGAATCTGATTTGAGCAAGGGTTTACCGCAGTTACGAATACCTGATGGAACCTTCCTAAAAGAGAAGAGAATTCCAAGGTACTGTGATTATCGATATGTCCGCAGGCAGAAGGGTGTCCCCTCTTCCTCTCTTCCTGGAGAAAGCTATTGAGCCTACTACAGACCAAACAGACCCTCTCCCCCTGCCCACAGCTGAAGTAATAATGAAATGCATCTTGACGGTGAGTTTTTTGCGTCTATTGCCAGGCTAATATGGTTCTTTTGGGAGTCGAGGAAGGAAGTTTGGAATATGTCGCCGTTTCCTTCAGATCATTGTCTCTGTCAGCCTCTAAGTCTCCTTGAAATGGGCTCTAAATCATCAATACGAAGAGTTGGCTGGGATAGAGGGGGTCTGGAATGGCCGATTCTCCTTCTATGTTCCCGTTAACGAGAAATAGAACCGACCCCGCTCACACATGGCTCAGAGCCAGGGCGGGAATCCGCTTGCTCTTTTCCACATGTATGCAGTGATCCTTTACTTCTCTTCTTATCCGTCTTCTGCGCACACTCCCCATAACCCTCCTCTTCAACTCTCCCTAAAATTCCGAATCTACCCACCCGAGTTCTAGCACGAAGGTGCTCCGCGCCTTTAGCGACCAGACCCAACTCCTCCATCATCGTCTTCTCCCCGGATGCTCCTCCGGAACCCCACTCCCCATCTCCACAACGCCTGGTCTTGCAAAATGATACTCTTGCTCTAGCTCCACCACGCCCGTCAACGGAAGCTCAGGTTTCGCTGTATACATGGGCGGCGCCGAGGGCGCTGGTGGATTCTGCAGCTGATACGGTTGTCCTGGTATATATTCTTGAGGGTTAATCTGCCCTACTCCGGATGGGGTTTGATGAACAACGGTACCCGGTGGGGTCTTCTTTCCTCTCTTGAATCTTTTAGGTGGACAGCAGCATAATACTGCTGCTATAATGATAAGGATCACTCCGACAGGGACCGCGACGCCGATCGCGATTTTCGCACCTTGCGACATGCCGCCGCCTTGGTGGCGGCTGTTATTCTCGGCGCCTTCTGTAGCGCTGGATTTCGATTCCGTTCCGGTTCCAGTGATTGTTATGACACTCTTCGGTGCGCCTTCTCGAGTCGTCAGAGTTGGAATAACAAGTAGTGGATTCGTAGCTGTAAGGTATGGATACAAGTAGGTGGGGATTGCTGCTGATGGGATTCCGGCAGTGTAGCTGGCCAATATTGAGCTGAGCATGTCGTCATATAAGTCTGCGGGCTGGCTATAGATGCCGGCAGAATAAGACGCGAGTATGCTGGATAGCAACATATTGAATTCGGGACTGCCGACTTCGGGAACCTGGGTCATCTGAGGGGCTGGTGTTGGTTCTGGTGCTGGAGCCATCTTAACGATTTCAGTAGAGTCGAGTACGAACAATGGTAATTGTTTGTTTAGTGTGCATAAGTAGCAAAATTAGAGGCCACACTTGGTGATGGAGACAATACTGAGTCTGTAAGGCGGATGTGGAGAGTTATTGACGTTGGAGTAATTTCCGGCAGCCAGCGAAAGAAAGAGAAAGAGATGAACAGATTGGAGCAGGGAGAGTTGATAAGCTAGAACGAACTTCGGCGGAGAGAGCGCATAAGCACCAAAGTATTGATATATACGCCACCAGACTTTCGAGCGAATGGCAACGCGGCATTCCAAATTGTAGGGATGAATACGGGACAGGGGCTCAGCCTCACACGACGAGGTGCAATCCTTCGTTCCTCGTTCGAGTTCAACTCTCTCAGCATAGATGTAAAAGTTGTATAAGGCAAACATTATGCATCTACGGTATATGAAAGAATAGCATACTATAGGGAGTAGTGGAAAACAATAATAAAGAGAAAGCTGTTTATACAATACCTAGATACTTGGGCAATTCGAGAATAGCTCCAACTTTCGTAGAAGGCAGTAAAATTGAATGACAGGAGAATAGAAAGTGTCATGGAATTGGAAGACGGAACAGGATTTCGCTTAGGGAAGCTACCAGTACTTTTCATATAACGAATAATAGCTCGTCAGACCACAACTGGCGTTGCAGTAGTGGAGAACCGAGATCAGGGGGCAGAACTTGTTCTCCTCCAGAGAGTCCGGCGTGCTCCCGTCCATAGACTAGGTCAACAAGCGGGTTATAATGGTAGGCGTTGGAGTGAGAGGATGTCGTTACGATATGCCTGTGGAAGCTGAGGGTCCAGGTTAGCATAAATCAGTCTTCCTGCAATACCACTGCTTAGCTCTCCTAGACATGGTGTAGTTGAACTGTGATACAAGCTTAAGCTGCACATAGAGTAGAAAACCGTTCGATTCTATATCTTCGGGCTTCGAGTCCGCCCTCTAGCCCTTCTTGATTGAGTAGAATCATGGTATCAAGACCACTCTCTGGGTCAGACTGCCTTCCACCAATAAGGGCAAGGAACAAAACCATGGCGTAGGAAAGGGTTGCGCTTTTTTCAGATTGCTATACGCAGGTAGTTGTGTGATGAGCGCACAGTAATATATGGCCAGCAGGGAGTTTATATATGTGGTCGTGTGTGGACTATTCAGAGAGTTCATATTCCCACAATGAAGGACTTAGTTCGATTTCGATTTCGTAAATCGGAGTATTAACTGATAACATTCGTCCGATATCCGGGAGTCGAAAAGATACGGTGTGACCTCGAGGGCCGCTGTGAGTGTTTGAGCTATAATTGCTCTCTTTACGGAGTCCTTCATGACCAAAGTTCGGGATAAAAGAAGCCTGTCAGACGTTAGGCGCACCCATGAGTCCCCCACCGGGAGATATTTTGAGCTAGCTGAATTGTGGTCCATAGCAGAAGACTAAGCGGGGTGGGATAACTATGGAGGGTCGGAAGTCCTAAGGAGGAATGCAATTGCTGAGGTAAGACAAATCGCACAACGCGGCTAACGCCCTGCATTCCCGCTACACGTAGTATTCCTAGAAGTCCGTAACATGGGGATAGTACATTCGGGACCGACCCAGACCCAGGTCAGCAGTTTCCGAGTCACTGTCAGACAGGAGGCAGGGTACTGGCTATTCCCACGAGTAAATTCCGACAAAAAGAGCGCCAAAGTTCAGGCACTCAACAGATGTGTGTGCGGCATCTAAACTGGAGAAGGGATAGGGCCGCGGACTGTTCCCCAATATCAATATGGCCCTGGACTTCTATGGGTTTCAGGGTCTGCATGAAGATTGACGGTTGACCCATTCCGAGCATGATATAGCATGGAACTCCTGTATCCGGTAAGGGGACAAGTTGGAAAGGTTTTGGGTCGAATTGCATAAAAAAGTTTGATTTTGAATGTAAAAGTCCGAATCCGAAGCCGGGTTTGAAAGAACCTCTCACGATGCGAGATAAACTATCCCCATCTTAATGGAGCATCACTTGGCCTGGCTTCTCTCTCCAGTAACAAGGATAGGGCGTCCAGGAGGGCAAACGGTCAGATAGAGATCTTGCTCCTACGAGATATGCATGCTGTTCCCAAGAGGGGCACTGATAGGATTGTCTCAAAAAGGTTCCAGAACCTTTTCCACGCATTAACGTTGGAGCTAGTGCGGACATCTGCTGCTGTCCAGTATGCATAAGGCTTGGTTCAACCTCATCCTGGAGGGTGTTCCTTTGCCGGAGGAAAGCAAGACGAGGATTTACCGAAGCACAGTTGAAAAATGTCGCCCGATTGGGTCGATGTTGTGTTCACTTTGGTGAGCAGTTTTCGTCGCTGAGCTGTTAGTCTTCCAAAAGAAAGAACGGCTCGGCGAGGAGTGATGTTTGGTGGGCGAGTTTGGGAACACAATTTAAAGTTGAGGTTGAAGATCTGCCTTGCGGAGGTGGAAATAGGGTGTTTGGGCTGACTGAGACTAGACATCGGGAACCCACCACCCATGAACTAGCACAAGTTTGTCTAACGCTGCTCATCAGAGTCTGAGCTTAGTGATCTGCAGCTGTGAGTGGCTCGAAATAGAATTTATCAAAGACCAGATTCGGTATGGCTCCCGTTGTCGATACTGCAGGGCCAACTATCATCTCGAACGCTAAAAGGTGGGAGTCTCGGTTCGACCTCAAGTGCAATGCCAACATGTATATCAGCCTATTTTAATATTGAAACTCCACCTTGAAGCAACCGGTGCCATCTTGGCTCCTTATTCACCGCCAGTGTCGACTCGCGGAGGGTTAGGAATGCCGGTCCTGCCCGACATTAGTTACATATATGCTGTAGCTTCTCGCTTTGTCACCGACGTCCCAATCCCGCGATAGGCGGATAATGCGAGCCCTGTAAAAAAAAAGGAACAGAGGGAAAACACCGCCTGACTTACACCCAAAGCCTTTCCGAAAAGAATGCCCGTATAATCTTTGGTTGGCAAGTCCAGGTATTGAGGCCTGGTAAGTCTAGCGCTGACCCAGCCGGGCTGGTATTACCATGACGAGGCATCGGGATAGTCTTTGTCAAACAACTCCTCAGGAACTGAGCTTGGCCAGGGACCCAGCGCCCTACGTTGTGTACATTCCAGGATAGACTTGTCCAGCCAAACTGATCTGCTCTTTCCAGGACAAACCCGATGTAAGGCGTATACACTAGGTTGATATTAGATCTTCGAGTCAATATGCAACAAGATAATTGCCGTGGGCATCCAATTGAAAAGGCTGGGCCCAGAAGCAGATGTGAGGGATGAAGCCATCATCTGGAACTCGCATTTGGAAACAGTACGTTGAAGCACAGGAGAGGCGGACCTGAAGGGCAACAAGAGGGAGAATTTAGGATTTGGTGGTTTGCAATTGTTCCTCTGGGTTCTCGAAGTAACAGGGCTTCTCGAAGGTTGTCCGTATCAAGGATTAGGATTCGACGGACCGGTTAGCTAGGTTTCTCCTTCCCGCCCCCAATTGCGTATCCTTAGGTCTGTAATAGCTCGGGGTGAGATGAGTGAGGTGGGGAAGATGGTGATAAGATGAGATGAGGGTTGCAGGCGGTGGAAACGCGGAAAGGATCGTTGATATTTGGAGTCTAGCGCGTCCTTCTCCAGATGCCCCCGCGCACCAACAAAGCTGGCCCCAGAGACTGTTTCAACCTCAGCCCCGCACAACATCAACTCACGGACTCGTGAGAGTTGCCGCCAACCCAACTCCCAGCCTGCATAGTAGAATGAGAGCCCCAAGCGGGTGCGAGGTTCGGCGCCGTGGCCGCTATCCTGCAGGGCCAGCACTCACCGCATCTAGGCAAATGACTCCTTAGCCTGCCTATCTCCTCCAAGCCTGTCCACTACAGCCTGTAGCGTCCAAGACATCTCTGAGCTCTCAAAGACGTATTGGCAAGGTCTGCATGGGCCATGAGCTTTCACCTGCACGGTCCTTGCCCCTAGGCCTGGCATTTTAGTTAAAGTGAACGTGAACGTGAACATGAACGTGCGCATCTGAGCTCCCCGTACCCAGTCCAGCTCGGTACCCATACTCTCTCCCCCCTCCGTAGTGGCATATATCATAAGACCCAAAACACCAGCTCCTGGCGAGGCACTTTTTCGACCTCCCATTTACAAGCATATCGTCTCCCAACTTATCGCAAAAACATCTTGGATATTCCCTCGAGCTCAGCTGAATCCAGTGAAGACCATCATTGCCAACCCCGCCAGCCATGGATTACTCATACTTTGGAGCACCACCGCAAACCTACCATTTCATAGGCATGCCTCCAGCAGGGCAATTCCCTCATACGTCGCTCGACCCTGAGATTCCGAGTAATGTAAGTGCAAACAAAGCCTCGGAGTTCTCGCATCCGGCACAAAGTTTCCAAGGTTGGCTAACGGTCACAAGGAACCCCTCGACGCCTCGTTTCTCCAACCTTCTTTCGACTCATACTCTTTCCACCACATCCCAGCCACCAATGGCTCTCCGGACGCTCTCATACCACCGTCACCAGGAATACCTATGGGCAGTGTGGACAGTGGACTCGGTCTCGATATGGAAGACAGAGGAAGCCGGAACAGAAGCAGTAGCGAGGAGAAGGAGTCTCAACTCACACCAGCTCAGAGTCGGAGGAAAGCGCAGAATAGAGCAGCGTAAGTTCTCCCAGCTGGCCTCTTCGCGCACTCTGCTCGCTTAGCACACTTTATATTAACATGCTTCACAGTCAGCGAGCTTTCCGCGAACGCAAAGAACGTCATGTGAAAGACCTCGAAACCAAGCTCTCCGCCCTTGAATCCTCGGCCAAGAATCTTCAATCTGATAACGAACGTCTCAAGCTCGCCCTACAGCGCGCCAAAACCGAAAACGAAATTCTGCGGGCTACGAGTGCACAGTATTCGCCAGCATCATCGAGGCCTGTCTCCGCCAGCTTTCATTCTCCGGGGTCGCATCTTCGGCCAGACGAGGAATCAGATGAGGAGGCCGATTACAACGTCCAATCTTTGACTCATGGCACTGTCATCAACAGCGCGGATAAAACGCATAAGCGGTCTAGTGGTGGGAAAGCAATACCAGCAAACCAAACCTGGGATCTTCTTCAGTCACACCCCCTGATCAAAAACGGGGCTGTCGATATTACCGACGTCTTCGAAAGGCTGAAAGGGAAGGCCAAGTGTAGCGGGCACGGCCCCGTTTTTGAAGAGAGTGTAATAATGGAGGCGGTAGAAGAGAGTAGGAGGAGCGGGGGAGACGTGTTGATTTGAAGATGAACTCCATTCCCATTGGGTCTCTTCTGGTACCGGCGTTTGGAGCTGATATTTATACGTCTTTCTAACCCTATGGGTTTTGGGGTTTATTTAGCATTGCGTGGATTTGCTTCTTTCAGGGTATGGCGCAAAAAATAGGATAGCAAAAGTTTCGCTCGGAAAGACTTCATCGTCGATACGCTGCGAGAGAAATTGAAGAGGATACCAGGGGTTTTGGTGATGAAGTGTTCAGGCAGACATGATTTCTCCCTCAGGGAACGTCATTTCAACAATATTTTAGGTAGAAATATCAATATATCCACTCTCTGATATTTAGTCAATTATCTTTATCCCGAGCATCCCAACCCCATTTTCCTATCCTGATTTCGTCTGCGTCAACCGTCATAGAGGGGTAAACAGAACCCCTCCATCGTGGCTTGGCAAGGCGAGCGTCACAAAATGTCCGGGATGGAAACACCAGACCATTATCAGCGACTTCAGGCAGCAAGAAACATTTAAGAACCTCAACACCTTGGAGGTGAAAATATACGTTCCAACTTGCAGACTCTAAACCCCAGTCTCTTCTGATTCTGGCCTCATTGAATAACACACAACATAACACCTTCAACATGAATATGCCGGACATGCCAGTAAACGTCCCAGTAGACGACCCGAACGCAGACACAGAATGGTATGTCCTCCCTTTAGATCATCGCCTATTATTTACCTGTATACTAATAGACAAACCTCAATTTAGGAACGATATCCTCCGCAAGCATGGTATCATTCCTGAGAAGCCTCCCTCCCCTACCCCTATGATCGAAGAAGCGTTGGAAGAGGCTCGTAGATTGGCACACGAGAATCGCTTAGAAGGTAAGGACTTGGATGAGCTGGCTGAGCTGGAGGACGAGGAAGATGATGACTTTTTGGAACATTACCGGTACGTCAACATCTTTCAATGAAATCCCCTTAAGAGGACGATGCTAACGCATTCTTCTGTATAGAAAAAAGCGCTTTGAAGAACTCTCCACCATAACAAATGCCTCCATCTACAATCAAGTCTACCATCTCCAAAAGCCCGACTATGCCCGCGACGTCACCGAAACCTCCCAGAAGTCCTTCGTGCTCGTCCTCTTGACCTCTTCCCAAGGCACAAACCCGGAATCCCGCATCATGATTGAGATTTGGAGGGAGCTTGCAAGAAAGTTTGGCGATGTCAAGTTTTGCCAAATCAGGGCGGATCTGTGTATTGAGGGATACCCGGATCGAAATACGCCGACGGTGCTGGTGTATAGGGAGGGGGATATTAAGAGGCAGATTGTTACGTTGAGGGAATTGGGTGGAGTAAGGACGACAGTTGCTGGTGAGTACACAATCTCTTCGGGGCTTCACTCCCACGATCTTGCCAGAGTGAGGCGTTTCTTGCCACTCCGGAGCATATAATTGCCCCCTCATCTGCTTGGAATCAGAGATGGCAACTATATCCGTTTACGACCCCCTCCAACTGACATTCCCTAGACCTAGAAAAAGTCCTAGTAGACGTCGGTGCGGTCCGCCAGGGCGATCCACGCCTCCGACAGAAGGATGAAGAGGCCAAAGAAGCGGAGACAAGCCGCATTAATATCATAAGAGGAGGAAAGATGGATGCTAGAAACACCAATGCGGATGACGATGACAGCGACTGGGATTGAGCGGCCAGAAATCCGAAATTCTGGCCCCTGGTACCAACTATCCGTTGTGAATAGGCGTGGTGCCTGGAAGAGCAACGTATCACATGTTACCGGCGAATCAATAGCATATGGCCTAGGACATATTGCCTATACAAGTCTAACCCGGCGGTAGATATTTGCAGTGGGTTCAGATATTGAACTCAACGCACTATAAGGCTCCCAACCTACCAGGGCTCGAAAAAGAGTAGGGAAAAAAAAATGCGCTCAACAGAAGTAAGGTGATTCACTCCATAGCAGCATTTGGGGCCCACCAAAGGGATCAGTGTAGCGGGGAAAATGGACCGAACTCCCAGAACCGAATAGAATCTCGTTCAACCTTTATCATTCTTCTACATTCCGCTTCCACTCACCTGAACAGGTATACCGAGTGCTATCCCAGCACCTTTGCTTTCGTCAGGGATTTCTAAGTATACTGCTTATGTATGCAAGGGTAACGCATCTTTGCTTACGTACATACACATCCCTATTCACCACTGACTTATATGATGCTCACTGTGCGGTTTTCGCTGTGCTGACATGCAGATTCCAAAGTCCTCGTCAGCAGCAACTGCGGGCGGTCATCGGTCTTGCCACTTCGTCGTTGTAGGCTGCAAGTTTAATATGCATATGCATATGCAATGGAAGAGAGGTAGCAACGACTGTCTGCTATTCGTGTCACATAGGGGTTGAGTTTGGGACTGTATTGCAGGTTGCGCGCAACATTTCCGGTCACTGAATATACTCCTCTGGACTGTTTGCCTGAGGCCTAAAAGGGTTGAGTGAATTAGGAGTAAAAATGCAGGACTAAATACATTGTTATTAAACCCTATTACCCCGACTTTTCGCGCTTTCTGCAACGTATAAATATCATATTCGCGTGGTTTTGACCATTTCATCCCTTGGTTAAACTGGTTGACCTCACATTGGGTCGGAAAGAACGATAAAGTATCTTTCCGGAGCGTGATACTTCCCGACTTGCCGGGATTGCGTTTCTTTCTTATGGCTGGGTCAGAATGTATTATGTTCCAATTGAGATGTTATTCAGATGTCCGCGGAACAAAAAGGTGTTGATTCACCACTTCATATAGATACAAAATTCTATTTGTCCCGGTTCCGTAGTTCCCAACTTCTCGAGTGTTCTGCCTATATTTCTAGCTAACCATTGCAGTAAAACGTACCGAAACACCTTACGATAAGGGTAAAGAAAGAGATACGTAAACGCTAAGTCAATTTAAACTTAAACCGGCTCATTACGCTACGAAATGACGATCAGACGGGATAGGGAGAGAAAAAGGAAAAGGAAAAGCTTTTTAGTCGATCCATAAAACCTTCGGCTACCTCCACCCCCACGTTCCCCTGGTTGTGCAGCCTTTTCTCACTTCACCTCTATTTCAACTGCAGGTCTATCTATTCTAACTGTATCGTATCATCCATATCGCAGTACCGCAACTCTTTTTACCATGGGAATTCCTTCCACGCAGGCGTCTAACGCCATCATCTATCTTACTTATGCGGCGTTCCTGTGGGTTACATGGTGCTTTGTAGATGAATGCACATGATTGACGGATTGTTATAGGGTTACCGGGACTTATATCGCATGGCGACTTCGACATCAGACTAAGACAGAATGGCTGTCTAGTAATAAAACGCAAAAGGGTTAGAGAATCCGTGATGGTGTCTCCGATGCATTCTTCCGGGATATTTAATTATCAAATATGCTAAAAGAGGGCTATATGCTGATTTATTATAGGCCTCCCTCTTGCCCTCAACTTCATAGCATCTGGTGAGTCCGGCTATGTAGCACTCTAAGTGTATCCGAAAGGGCAGCGGCAGCATTTGAACCGAAGCATTACGGTCAAACGATCGAGGAGTCCAAACACTGTAACAATCCGTTACATTGTATCCGGGAGGATATGGGCAACGTCTTTGTATGAGAAGTCATCGCATTATCAAACATCAGGTTCGTATTTGAAAGATCTCTCGCAGAACTATCAATCTCGGCTTCTCCTTGGTATCGGTCCTCACTCAGAGGGATCTTTGCCAGTGAGAGTGAGAGGGAGAAATTCTGTGCGGCTACACTACGGGCGCGGAGTTTGAGCTGGTCTTCGTCTCCTATCATCATATACTGTTAGGGACGAAAGCTGGTGACGGCGAAGCTGAGAAGTACCGTATGAACTCGATCAAGATAATACTTGCGTGAGGAACGTGCTGCCGCTACTTTTCCCTTTTCCCCCTTCCTCCTTGCCTATCTCCCCCTTCCCTCCCTCTTTTATGCGGAAGCTGACCTAGGTATTTCTCCACCCCAGCCCTCGGCTCCGGGATCCTTTTCACCTACCCCGAAATCGCAACTATCTGCGGCGTGCAAGGACTAATCGTATACGCACTCTCATCCGCCTTGCCACTCCTGATTTTTGGGTTGCTGGGCCCAATTATTAGGAGGAAGTGCCCGGAAGGGTTTGTGCTTACAGAGTGGACGAGGCAGCGGTATGGGACAGTGGCTGCACTGTTTTTGAGTTTGTGCACGTAAGTTGTTTCTCAGTGCCTTGGAATTTGTGTGGGTATACTGACGCTCGGTAGCCTGATTACGCTGTTTCTGTACATGGTCGCGGAGCTTTCGGCGTTGCAGCAGATTGTTACTGCGCTTACTGGACTGGATGGACTTCCGGCGGTTATTGTGGAGTGTGCTGTTACATCTATCTATACCTGTATGGATTCCCGCGCTGATCAGTTGAGGAATTTGTTAATGTCGTACAGCAATCGGTGGATTCCGAGTCTCCTTCATCACGGATGTCATCCAAGGAGTAATGGTCGTCGGCTTGATCATACTGGGCGTCATCACCGTTGGAGTCGAAACGCGCATTGACCGAAGCTTGATCGAACCGTCCGGCTTGCTTAACTCGAATTTGTTGGGCTGGCAGCTCATTTATATCCTTCCTGTTGCTATACTTACAAATGACTTCTTCCTCTCGGTAAGTATTTGCCTCTGATATCAATGCTCGCCTTACTGCATATTTCCCTCTTCTCCAACTTATTATCTCACATCTACCTTGTATTCTGCTTGCCAAATAATGTTCAGCCCTTTTTCCCAATAGCGAGGGCTATCTCTACAGCTTTCAGCACTGCCTCATTTCACCCTCCAGAATGTGTCTCTCCTAACTCCACCTAGGGTTTCTGGCTCCGAACCTTCGCCTCCCGCACCGACAAGGACCTCTGGCTTGGCGTCTCCCTCGCCTCCATCTCCGTCGCCATAATCCTAACCCTTGTCGGTTCTACTGGCCTCCTCGCCGTCTGGTCCCACGCCGTCCCCATCAACGATTCCGATGGCAACGGCTACCTCGCCTTCTTCCTGCTTCTCGGGCAGCTCCCCGCATGGGTTGTCGGCATCGTGCTGGTTATGGTGGTAAGCCTGAGTACGGCTGCCTTCGATAGCTTTCAGAGCGCGATGATTAGTACGGGGAGTAACGACTTGTTTCGAAATAGGTTAAATCTGTGGTGGATTAGGGGGTTGGTGATTGTGATTATTGTGCCGGTGGTTGTGGTGGCCCTTAAATCCCCGGATATCCTGCAGATCTTCCTCATCAGCGATCTCGTGAGTGCTTCGGTTGTGCCGGTTCTGGTCTTGGGGCTTTCGGATAGGTTTTATTGGTGGAGGGGGTTTGAGGTCGTGGTCGGGGGTCTTGGTGGCATTTTCACTGTGTTCTTGTTTGGACTCGTGTATTACCACGGTGATGCGAATAGAGCTGGGAAATTGGTTCTCTTAGAAGGTGGCCTTTACGCCAACGACTGGAGTGCCTTTGGTGAGCCTCTTCCTTTCTATTAACCTCCCCTTCTACCCATCTCCCGCCGTCCTATGTATCCCTTATCCTCTTCCCCTCCTCCTTAATTATCCCTCAATACCCCAGTACTAACCCCACCCAGGTGTCTTCGTCGCGGCCCCTATCGGCGGTCTTCTCTGGGGCTTCGGCGCCCTCTTCCTCCGCCTCTCCGTCCAGTACATCAGCTCTCGCATCCGCGGCCACCGCTTCGACGCTTTCGATCGGCCTGCGCCTCGCACGGATTCTTATGCGGACTGGAATGCGGGAGAGGACCGCGCGGTGGTCCATGAACATCCGGATCATGTGAGGAAGAGTGGGCGGTTTTTTTGAGATGGGAGACGGGTGTTGTTAGGAGTAGAGATGGAGTGTGGACTGGACGTTGGTACGAAGTAAGAGTTCGGGGACATTTGCTCATCTGTCCGGAGCGCGGTCAAGCTATTGTCCAAATGGAGGAATGTGTAAGGCAAATGCCTTCCCAGTTATGGACAGCGTAAGATAATGTAGGGATGTGTGGGTAAGCTTATAGCTGTTCGGCTGCTTTTACTGTTCCTGCTATCCTTCCTTTTCTGTGAACGCCTTCAATATTCGGGGAGCAGTTTGGAGGTAGTTGTGTGCAATAGAAATACGGAATGGACATGTTGTACAGCTCTTCTTAGATGATGAGTTCATTCTGGTATTAACGTAATAACCCACTTCATTGTGCTGAGATGATTTGTAAGGGGGATGCTATTTGAGTGGGCAGGTAGATGAGGGCTATAATGGGGATGGGTATAGTTTGACAGGCTATTTGCGGTTCTCTATATAATCAGAGAGTTTTGAACTCTGGAGGGAAGCCCCTCCAGGGATGAGTTTACTTTGCTCCGAGTATTGGGGGTCACGTGTTCGTAGACTCGACTGAGAACCAGATAGCATGTTTAAATTGGATCATTGTGTGGTCAGAGAGAATACTAAACTTGTTGATGATGATATTGAGAGTGATTTATTAATTATCCTTGGGTCTCAATTCGACCTTGGGGGGCTGTTGGATGATACAGTGTATGACTTTGAGGGCATTAATTTAAGGAGATGGCTTTTATTCTTGTTGGGGGGGGTTGAACAACGATTATTAAAAGAAATTATCTGTCTTATTAAGGTGCTCTATCTCACTGACGTACAGAAAATAGAAGTGCCGACCTTGAGCTGTAATAGGTTATCCTACATGGATGCCATCATCCTGTGGCTGCCCCTTCCTATAGGGATCTATCAGAATGGGAATTGTTCTGATCTAACGCCTAAAACAATTATGTCCTTTCCAGATTCTCTAGCGTTTAGCTATTCTCTAAGCTTGCTCAATCTTCCTGTTACATCACTCCACGGAGTCAACCATACCAGTAAGGCACGACCCCCTTATCAACCATGCGCACCATTTGCCAACCCTTCTCCTAAGTCCTCTCCATCCCGAATAACAAAATCTCTAACCTGCCCCTTCCAATCCGCAATCCGCCCATCCCTAATCTTCACCACCACAACCCTAACCTCCTCGCCCTCAACATAACACCTTGTCCCACCATCTCCCTCCCGAGTCTCCTCCTCCCCTGGTGCCCCCCCACCAGCCCCGGGCCACAAACCCCCACCCACCGGACTCGAACTATACGCCTCCTCCTCCCCCCCAAACGTATTATTCGCCAAATGCTGCTGCCGATACCACCGCTCCTGCTCCGAACCATTCGGCACCAATTCTGCAACCCCATTAATCGTGCAGCTGATTCGGCTCAGACTGGCTGTGTTCATGCCGATGAGGAGTTCGGCGAGGGAGCCGGAGCGGGGAGCAGAGTGGGTGGTGGAGGGGCGGTGCGATACCCAGTCGTGTACGAGGAGAGAAACGAGCGGGTTGGATTCGAGGTTGTGGGTTTTGCGGGATGAAGGGGGGGTTGTCATTATTATGGTGGGAGCGGACGTGTAGGGGGAGGAGGGGAGGTAGGTGTAGTTCATTAAAGAGCCATGGGGGACGTTGTTGGAGGCTGTGGCGAGGTGGAGCTGGAGGGGCGGTTAGTATGGGATATTGATCTTAGGAATAAAATTGCGGTAATGAGAGAGCTGAGGTTTAAGAGTGCGTTTGGGTGGATGTTTGGGTGGGTGTGTAGAGTACTTACGAATCGGGCATTCTGGAGGCATGTAACTACTTCCTTTGGAAGAGTATTGGACACCTCTGGTGACGTTGCAGAGCCTGAATTCTGAGTGATATTCGGCATTGTGAGGTTAGAAATAGGGGAATAAATGAATCAGTGGCTTTGAGTCCGAAGTGTATCAGAAGTTGGGGGAGGGAGATATGAAGCATGAAATAATGCGTGGGAAGTGACCATTGATTAAAGTGGTCCGTGCACCCAGCCGCCGCATCGATGATGGAGTGGTGGGAGCTTGTGAGACGACCCCGTTCCGAGTACGAGTTGACCTCCGCCTTTACGCGCAAACACCCACCACTTTCTTTTGATATCAACAACTTCATTCTTTATTGCTGTCTGTTTTGGTCAGCTTCTACTTGTCATTATCCCACTAACTCGAAACCCACTGAGCGACCATGTCCGCTCATCCTCCTACTCTCCCGCCAATGGAGGTGGGAGCCGACACCGCTTTCAATCCAGACTTCAGCAATCCAGTAACTGGTAGTGCTAATGGCCATGGCCTCGATGGCGCGAGCGAATCTCATATGCCTGATTCAGAACCTGCGCCCGCAGTTCAACCCCTCGATACCCAGAAGCAGCAAGATACGCCGGACCCAAAGACGCAGAAGGAGGTCCAGGAAGTCCTCTATTCTGATGTGTGTTGGTTCCCATCCATGAAACTTGATGAAGAGCTAACAAGGAGCAGATTGGTATCAGCACACTTCTCAACCGCCTCAAGGCCAGCATTGCTAGTGCTCGAGTCAGTATATATACATCAATTTGGCGTTTCGATCCAAACTAACTCATTGCAGGACTTCGCAAGCTTCCTCAAGCGACGTGGCGCCCTGGAAGAAGATCATGCCAGCAGATTGAAGGACTTGAGCCATCTTACCCTCCAGAACCTCCGTAAAGGCGACGCGCGTCACGAGAGCTACCAACGCCAGTTCGAACAGGTCATGGTCGCCAACGAGAAAATTGGGGAACATGGCAACCAGTTCGGCCTTGCACTGCATCTGATGCATGAAAATCTCCTGCAATTGGCAAATAAAATAGAGGGGAGCAGGAAGACCTGGAAACAGACCGGCCTGGCCGCGGAGAAGAAGGTCAAGGATGCCGAAGCCCTGGCGGACAAGGCCAAGTCCAAGTACGATTCTTTGGCCGAAGACCTGGACCGAGTTAAGACGGGTGATTCGGGCGCAGGCAGGCGGTTTGGTATCAAGGGACCCAAATCTGCAGCCCAGCATGAAGAGGAGCTTCAGAGGAAGGTCCAAGCTGCCGACGCAGACTACCTTTCCAAAGTGCAAACAGCACAGGGTCAGCGGAAAGAGCTCCTCTCCACCCATCGTCCGCAAGCTGTTGCTGCCTTGCTGGACCTGATCAAGGAGATCGATGCTGCTCTCACAATGGAGATGCAGAAGTTTGGTGCGTGCGCAGTCCGGCGTCTCTTGCTCTCATTCACTAACCCACATCAAGCCTCCTTCTATGAAAAGCTAATCGTTAACAACGGCCAAGTCGTTATTCCCCAACCATCCAAGGGCAATACCGCTCAGTCTTCGAGCATAAACCAGCTAATCTACCACATCAACAACGACGGGGACTTTGAGGAGTACATCCTCAAGCATCGTAGTAAGATCCCTTCTGCTCGCTCCGAACTTAAGTATGAAAAGCATCCGTCGCTTGCCCCCAGTCAATCACAGGTCACGACGTCTCCTGCCGCTGCAGCTGTCCGTAGGCCTTCTGTGCAAGGACAAACATCCCAGCCTCCACCTTCCTTCCAAGCCCAGCCGCGGCCACAGTCCACGCATCTCCCTACACAATATCAACCTCCTCAACAGTCTCAGCAACCCGTCCCGCAGACTAACTACCAGAGCTACAACAGTGGCTATTCGCAGCAACCGCCATATCAGCATCCGCAACAGTCGTATCCTGGCGCTTCCACTTATTCTCCGGTAGCAGACAATCCTTACCAGCAGCTGTCTCCAGACCAACCGCGTGCTCCTCCAGCCCAACAGATGCCTCACCAAACGGCAGGTATCGCCTATGGTGGCAATGCCCCGCCACCGGTTAACCCAGTGTTCGGTGTGAATCTGGAGGACCTATTTGCAAGGGACGGGTCCCCTGTGCCGATGGTGGTGTACCAGTGCATCCAAGCAGTCGACATGTTCGGCCTGGAAGTTGAAGGCATCTACCGCATTCCCGGAACCGCATCCCACATCCAAGCCATGAAAGCCCTCTTTGATAGTGGTATGAACTGCACTTCCAGTCCGCCTCAAAACGAAACCATTACTAACAACCTCACAGACAGTTCCCGCGTCGACTTCCGCAACCCCGAAGCCTTCCAACACGACGTCAACAGCGTGGCAGGCCTGCTGAAGCAGTTCTTCCGCGAGCTCCCCGATCCGCTTTTGACGAGGGCATTCTATCAGCAATTTATTGATGCGGCGCGGATTGATGATGAGACGATGCGGAGGGACTCGATGCATGCTCTTATTAATGCGCTGCCGGACCCGAACTATGCTACCCTGCGGGCGCTGATTCTAGTGAGTCATTTTCCCTATGTAGATGTGAGATAGAAAGCTAACCTGAGGCAGCATCTTCATCGAGTGCAGCAGGCTTCGGAGGCTAATCGCATGAGTAGTGCGAATTTGGGTATTTGTTGGGCGTAAGTTTTCCCTATTCCTTTGCTATATATATATCTCGTTGTGGTTCAATTATGCTGACATAAGCTGCAGGCCGTCCGTGATGGGGCCTCATACCGGTAACAACATGGCCGACGCTGGGCTTCAGGCTCGCGTTGTGCTTACCATTTTGGATAATGCGCTTCAGATTTTTGATGAGGATTAGGCGATTCCTTCAATCGGCACCCTTCAATCAGCCCTATTTCTGGGGCTCCAGGAGGCTTGGAGTGTGTATCTGGATTTTGCAGAAGAGTATTGGGAATGAGAAGTGGTGATGTGCCTAGCGGGAGGATACCCATTGCGATAGGTGAATTTTGTATATTGACCTATGGATTGAAGGCTTTAATTGGTGATGAGTAGTGCCATGAGCTTTGATGACCATCAATGGGGCAGTGACTGTATAACGTCACGGGCATTTATTGGCGGAAAACTCAGGCTGCATTCTACCAGACGAAGGGATATCTTACTCTTATCTTGCTTTTTCCGTTCCCCCATAAATTTCTTCTCTTTCTACTATCGTACACGTAAGCACCTCCTTTCCGCTTCCCAAAGACTCGAACCACGCCTTACACGAAACTCGGACGAAAATCCCACAATAGTAGGGGCTGAGTAATTTCATAAGCGTCGTTCGGCTCGATGGTAATACACGCCACACTCTAAAAGCCGGAGCTGTTATAATTCCTAGGAAGGGTGATTCGGATGGAATATCTTGTATTCACGATACACCTCGGCTTAGGCTGCGCGTGGAGTTTGGGAAGCGAGTCGAACAGACATGAACGCTTACAAAGCTTGCGAAATGACGGCGCCTAGGGGTTTTGGGCCTTCGGCTGGGTGTGGAATTGTGTAGTTGTATTGTGCTTTTTACAAGATTAATAAGCGTTTAGGAGAGTTGCAGAGGGGAAGAGATAGGAAAATAGGAGAAATAGGAAAGAGAGAAAGAGGGCGGAAAAAGAAAAGGGAAAAGGGAATTAGGGGTAGGCTTAGAGAAGTAGAGAAGGCAACATGTAGAGAATGAATTTAATCTCTATTATTCCCGATCCCGAGTTCTGGGTGAAGTCCCTTAGAGCTAGATGTATGTGGTATGTAGAGGAGGCCTAAGGAGAAGAGAGGGGATGGAGGGTCTGCGTATTATACTGGAAGACAGAAGTCTCTGTTTACTACAAGAATATCACTTAATAAGGTCCGCGTAGATAAATATGATATCAATATCTCAGTGCTATAAATACTACCATGCCCATCCATGCCCATCCATGCCTATAACTATAACGATAGCCTCCAGATTACCATGAATACATGCCAAAATAGAATATAAATAGCCAAAGTTAGACCCACCCATATATAAACACCTTGCTAGAACGCTCAATCACAATAAGAGAAACATATGTCTTGTAAAAAGGGGGCCCTCACATACACCGGTCACACCCTTCTAGCCCCAAAAAGGCTCAAACTAAGCGCCGTTTCATTCCCGCTCGGATTCCCCCCGGCCTCGGGAATAATCTCCCAGCTGCGAATTGGGAACGGGGCAGGCCTTGCTTCAGGTTTATTCTGTTGTTGTTGTTGTTGTTGTTGTTGTTGTTGTTGTTGTTGTTGTTGTTGTTGTTGTTGTTGTTGTTGTTGTTGTGCTACCACTGGCGGCTTACTAGCATTGCCTGGTGTTTGGCTGCCATTTTGTGATGACGCAGATGTCCCCCGTTGAGGAGGAAGTGGTCGCCCAGGCTGATTGATAGGTGAAGGCACGCCTGTTCGTTGTTGAGTCATAGTGCCCTGCATCTGCTGTATCTGCTGCAAATGCGCCTGCTGCTGCGCAATACGCGGAAACTGCGGGTTGATTTTGTTTTGCTGGAGAGGGTATTGTTGGGGATACTGAGGATACATCCGAGCCTGTTGGGCAGTGTGTTGTTGCTGTTGGGTAATAGACCTTTGTAAAGATGTCGGTCCGAGAGGGTTGAACTGTTTGTTGGGATATGGCTGCTGTCCTTGATTTGGGACCGGTAGAGGTTGGGCTGTGGGAGCTTGAGGAATACTGGGGTTGAGAGAGGGTTTGATGAGTCCGAGCCAACCATCTGATGGGGGCGCGGAACCAAAAATGAATGCGCAGCGGGCGTCATCCGCTGGTTTGGCGGCGTCGAGCTTTATAAGGTGGCTACGGACTTCTTCGGGGATGATGTCGGAGAAGACTGTAGCGACGTCGAAGACAAACTCTGTCATGACCGGCAAGGCTTGAAGAGCGGCATGGGTGAAGAGTGAGCGCAGGTACCAAAGAAAGGCCACCAGGGTCGGGTTTGTGCTCTTGTTAGATAGATTGGAGGCATGGTTGATGGAAAGTTGTAAAAGGGCGTCGAGCCTGATCAGCGTGAGCGGAAGTTAGACGTACATGGAAGAATTACTCACCAGAGGCAGACTCTCTTGCTCAGCCCAGTCATACCAGCAGAATTGTCTTTGAATCCCAAATCGCTGTTTTTGCCGAGTACGTCCACAACACCCTTTAGCCTCTCAGCTAGGGAGGTAAATGTATGGGATGACCCCTCTAACTTGACATTGGAGGCTGTTAAGTTGATGACCTTAAGGTACCTCTTAAGGAAAGACGCTTCGTTCTCATCAATGGTATCGGAAGAGTTATCTGGAGAACTGAGGAAACTTGATCCTTTCAGGATCTCTCCCTCTGCATGCTCTCGAACCTGAGACATTATTAGAAGAGACTATAAAGGCATCCGGAGGTTGACCGACCTTGCTAATAATACCCACATCAAGGCCGGCAATGAGATCTGGCCAAGACGATCGATCCTTCTCTACAGCAGACTTGATGGCTTCTAACAGAGCAGCGGAAGCTGCCTCGCCAGAGGACTGGGGTGGATCGTCTTGCAGGGAGAAAATATGCCGAAGTTGAAGTTGACAGAAAGGCAGTGAAAAATCATCAGCGAGGCTAACGATCAGTGTCACCTTTCTCTCCACAGGAACTGTAGAGAGATCTAAATGATTGTTTAGCTATTGGAATCACTCCACACGGATGCAATGACTTACGAAATTTGTTAGCCGGATCCAGAAGACCATCCAGTAGGGATCCTATGTAAGAGGCAACTACATGAGAAGTAGATGACGCTCCAGTAATACCCAAAGCCTTCGTCAACCATCGCGTATCAAGGATGGCGGCGTGGCGAATGACGGTGCGGAATCTGTTGCTGGACATGAGACTGGAAATCTGCGCATCCATTGTGGTAGACGGTCGCAAAGCCCAAATCTCGATCAATTCGCGTATAAACTCCATAATCCCGCTTTCCTGGTCTTCACAGAACTTTTGCTGCTCGAGTCGATAACGATACGCATCATGAGGGTGGCACAGATCGTTCAGACCGTTGGATGGAAGGAGGGTATTCAGTACTTCCAAGCATAGCTTTGCCGCACCATCGTCCTTACTGGCCTTGCACAGCTCAATGGCCGATCTCGAAAACTTTAGAAACCGAGCTAAGGTAAGACACCCGGAGGCAACAAGTGATGGTAATGCTGTAAGCAAGACTTGCTCCTGGTGGTTCAGTAGTAGTGACGATATCCATTCAGTCAGCAGCTTTTCGAACGTTTTTTCTTCAAAGCTGCGTAAACGACGGAACCAGGTCGTGTAGCTATCTGGCAAGGCCAAGCCTTTCGAGACTTGTGTTGCTAGCCGCACAGTAATCTTATTGAACACTCTGTTCATGATTTGTTGGTCCATACTGGTGCCACTTGAGAGAATCCGGTCAATTTCGTTGTCACTGTCCAACGCAGTGATATGCATAATTTCAGCCAAACTGTCTGATGCCGGTGAGCACGCCGCCACAGGGTTCTTCTGGTCGCATCTGCCGAGATCGCAGCTCAACAGCTGTACGAGCGAAGTATCGGCTCTGGAGATGCGGGCAAGGTCAATGAGGGAAGCCACCAAGTCCCTTTCCGGTGGTTGTGAGATCCTGAGGGACTTATACCGCCACACTATCTTCTGAAAAAGAGGCTTGAAGGCCCCAATCGCCGTGAGAGTTTTGTAGTGATAATTCAAAGTATCAGCAACAGCCGCCAAGACAGCGTGATCGAATGACGTTGACACTATCATAGTAATGTCAGCCAGGATAGAGATATCTCCAAACTCCTCGATATACGATCGGATTAGATAGAACTCCGAAGCGGCTATAGTCGACACAGAATTAGAGCCCCCTAATGAAAACTCCCCTGTGGAGAAATCCTCGGCATCCTCTACATTTTCTACGACCTGCTGACGGAGCCAGGCCCCAAGCTCAAGCCGAATCGATGAACTTAATCCAGCCGTATCTACATCCGTAGAAGGGATCGCTAAAGGGGCCGCATCGAAGAAACTTCGCATCCGCTGCTGAATAGAACTCTGCACAGAATCAAGCAGTCGCTTCTCCTGATCCACATAGTAACCACTCCTCTGCAAAAGCGCGCCTCGGAGGCTTAGGACTCGAACGGGGAGGCCACGGAGGGGTATTTCCGTTACCAGGCGTATTGGCCAGGCTGCCGACTCAGATAGTTTCAGAGACGCATCCAAGGAGCCGGTTGATATCAACCATTGCAGATATCTTTCAACAGAAAAGGTATTTGAGCGAACTAATTCAGCAACAATTCTGAATATGTTCCCTAGCTCGATATCCTGCCGGGGACTCATTGAGCGAAGAAAGGAGAGAATGCTTTCATCGGTGTCAAAACCTAAACGGCTCCATTTACGGAGGAGACGGGTGACAAGATAGACTCTATGTATCCCTTCTCTGTATATGGATGAAGCCCAATGAAGTGTCTTTGAAACCAAAGTCTGAACGTCGGATATTAATCCCAGGCATTCTGTGGAGAGGCTCTCGATATGTATGGTGTTGCTATAGTCGACTGAGTCTAGTAAAGCTAGAAGGGCTCGTGAAGAATTGTGAGCCGTGGTGTCAGGAGATTTCGGTGTGCTGCAGAGTCGCATGTTTCTCCGGTCTAGGTCTTTAACAAGGTGATCTATGTCCCGGTTGGGTCGCATTTCTGCGACACGGTGTAACAGAGCTCCATATCTATTCCAGCTCTGTGGCAGAAGTAAAGCAGACGGACAGGAGACGATGAGATTACTGATAATATTTTCAAGAAAGTCATGGATAGGCGAGCTATTGTCGCCGTCGTTGTTCTGATAGAGCTATGTTCGATTAGCGGAAGCACACATGCAGCTTAGAAGATGGTATTACCCTTTCGGCGAGACTCAGGAGTGACTCTGCCAGCCGTCTCGCTCGGCGACGGAACATAACCAAGTCTTTCCAATATACGGAGACAACTAACAACCATATAAACAACCGCTCCGAAGGGCTGGTGTCGAGAGATTTCAGGACCCAATCGAGAAAATGATCATCTTCAAGGAGGTGGTCCTTGTAGAGGTGAGTTGCGAGTTGAAGCCTAGAGAAATTAGCCAACTATGGACAAGGGAGGGGCTGCTTCCTTACGCGTATGTCACTCTAGGTTTCCAATCCTGCTGCCCAATTGCAGCGATGACGGCCTCTAGGAACTGTTCTACGGCATTTGTCCACCCTCTCACCCATGTAATTGTGCCGGCCTGTCCTTTGCGCTTATGTGCACGCATTTCGTTAATTCCTACGCATTTGGCCAGCCATATGGCTCGAGGCATGGGAATATTCTTATTTAAGCACTGATCTAACAGCACCTTTCCAGTGATACCATGAGGAATGGTTCTGCTTAGTCTGCGCAGGCCGACTGCCGGATTTGCCAAGTCATGGAGCCAGGCTTCTCGTGTGGAGTCCCTTAATGTAAGCCTCGGGGGTGGTTTAAAGGTGTTCGTACTCGTGAGGCGCCCGTAAGTTTGTCTCTTCTCCAAAACCGCCACAAATAGCGTGGAGAGCATAGACAAACTAGACTTGTTCTTTAGGTTTGACCACAAGGATGGTCGAGCGGTGTTTGTCTCGTTCATGATTTGCGGCTTGTTGCTGATACCACCCTTCACCAAGGCCTCTGATAGTGTATCTTCTGGATGATTGCCCGCTGCCCAAGGGAAGAAATCGGCCGATTCTAACGCATTTACATTAGCATTATCCAAAGTGAAGAGCGTGCTGGTGACTTACTCCCCCCTGGGAAGATGACAGGCGGAGTCCCGAAACCTTGAGATTTCGTGGATAGGTCCTTATTCATTCTGCCTCCAGCAGTTATTGACCGGTAATTGATTTGCGAAATATCTCCTTGAGGGAACGAGCCCGGCCTCGGTGGCATAGGTAGCATTGCGCCAGCAGCACGCAACGGCTGGCTTTGAGGTGACTGGAGGGGGGTGCCCTGGCTATCTGAGGCATGGTGGACGGTGGTGGAAAAGAACAGCTGAGGCTTTCCGTTGGGTGGCAGCCATGTCTGATCATTTCTCAGGCTCTGTATGCCTTCAGGAAGCTTGATCTTGGTGGGTCCCAACGTTCTAGTCTTGCTCGGAGCATCCTCCGCAGCTCGGGGTTCCCGATCGAGGGCGGGGTCAATGCCGTTATGTAAGTGAGCATTCTGGGGATTGATTATTTGCGTAGAAGGCTGTCTCCGGGGTTGGGGCCGTGATGGCCCTCCTCCGCGATGTTGGAGAGACTCTTGAATCCCCGGACCAGGACGAGAAGTCATCGCACCGAAAGCGCATACATGGTCGAAAGGGACCGCAGATGGGTTAACTGAAGGGGCGCAGCAGAACTGGAGAGGTATAAGTGTCTCCTATGCAGGGTAGAAGAGGCAGAAGGAGCATCTGAGGGACAAGACAGCGGGGAGACGGAAGAAGGAGTGATACGGAGTACAGTAACGCAAATGGAGGAGCAGACGAGGTCGCGGTGAGTTATCTCGGGTCTCAGCCGTACAAGCCGGGAGGGTGGGCCACATGCGCGCGGGCGGATGGTTCAAGGGTTCTGTGGCCCGCGACCTCAGACTGGCACAAGTGACAACCTGTAAACACATCCAACCAGCACACATAACCAAGCACTGCGAAGCAGCAGATGGATAGAACTTCATATGCAGAGCGATAAGTCGGACTCTAGATAGCTGGCGAATGCGTGCTGCTCACCCGTACTGCCGTTAACGTTTGTATATAACAATATATAGATAGTATTATACATCTTTAGAGCCGTCCATAGCGCCAAAGAAATAGCAGCAGCAGTAGCAGCAGTAGCAGTAGTAGCAGCAGTAGCAGCAGTAGCAGCAGGAGTAGCAGGAGTAGCAGCACATCATCTACTCCGATAATGACATACTGCTCCGGACTCCAAAAAGAATTAATCGCCTCACTTCTGCAGTGTTCAAGTCCCTAGATGCTGCAAGACATTGTAGGGGGGTGTATGGCGCACCCGTACATATAAACCCATCAGCGGGCAGTCCCAAAACGGCGATAGTCTAGAGGTGGCGGGCCGCCCGTCACGCCGCAGCCTCGTCCACGGGCTCTTCAACATTCTGCCAGCTCTCCAGATCCCCCCTCACAGCATCGCATCAGGTAGACCACCGCTATCAAACCCGGTATATTTGCAAACCGCTGTCCGCACAGTTAACCTTTCTCCGTTTTTCTCCGACTCTTATCTTCGCGCAATGGCCTCGAAGAAGGATATGCGCAGGGCAGACCTCAGTGCGGCTCACCTCCTTAACGGGTCACGTGTTTCTAACTTCAACTATCGCAGTTGTCCCGTATGCTGAACCAGCCAAGGAGAAATCCGATGCGGATATGGGGAGTATGTGATCCGATCATGGCATCGGCGTCGTCATTCTGACAAACCCCTAAGGTACCTTGGCCAGCACATTGCCCATGGCTGCTGTGAGTATTCTAGTTCCCGTACCTTCGTCACATGAGCTGATATTGTGCCATAGATCTTCACTCGAAACAAGTAAGACATGTCTTAGAAGCAAACAATCTTGACTTCTGCCCAGTGCTAACAGTACATCTTCCGACAGGATGATCGGATGGTAAAGCTCACTCCTCACACTGCGACGTCTGACACTAAACATCGCGTAGGACTGCAGTTGTTTTCTCGTTGCAAACCTGGTTGTCCGAAACCAAAGAGCAAAAGCGGACTGCCAGCACTCCGTCGTATTTCTCGGTCGGTATGGCATGTAAGTCAATCCAGAACCTTGATCGAGTCTGCGCCTTTGCTAATACAAACTAGTCATGTCTCTCATTGTGGTAAGTAATGGTCATACATGTTCACACTTTAGCCAGCCGGTTTTTAACTCGTGTTCCAAAGGGATATATGCCATTATTCCTCCCTCCCCCGCCAAATCAGGCCGGAGCTGGTTCCGGGACAGAAGCGCCAGCAGCCGTTCCTCCTTCCTAAGCTTGTCGATTGATGGAGTTAAGGAAGGATGGTTGGGTGGTTGGGAAGGGGTGAGGTCCGCAGATATGCAAGCAATATGTCGGATTGCACTGGACGACCAGCGCAAGAAAGGGGGGAACCGTGTACTAATAAGTTGTGATCAATATCATACACTCATTGTGTTCAAGCGCAGCAAGCCAACTATGTGCGACCAGAACATGGCATGAGGATACTGTATCTGCACGTGCCACTATATGCCAAACAGGTCACACAATGAGAGCGGAACCAACAGCTCGATGTCTGCCGAAAGAATGAGTTCGAGAGAACTGAAAGTGGCCAACATAAAGGCCTTGGTGATTGTCCTTCAGTCACCCCGCGTTATAGTCCCGCAAGGTGATAGACACAAAGACCGCTCGAATAAAAGTAATAGTTGTCGGTATTGAGGCACGGCTCCGGAGCAGAATATGGCATGTATGGGCGAGTCTGACGCAGTGAATAATAACTGCGACACCACGCATACGGCGATGGTTATTGGTTGGGGGTTGAACTGCGAGTGGCGAAGCGGACAGGCGCACGGACCATCAATCTGTGGGCTTGGCGACGGCCTCAGCTCTTCCCTTCTTCATCGCAGCGCTCCCCGCCTTGCTTCCTCCATCTTCCACCATAAAGAACCCAGTTGTCGCTCCACCACTCTTCACGTCAACTCCCCCAGATCTCAAATCTATTTTCACCGGCACTTCCATCGCCTCCTCTCCCCTCCTCCACCACAGACTCACCCCCAAGTTCCTGGGACAAGCAGCTGTTTATGTCCATCGAGAATCTTAAGACTTTCGGTCAGTCCAGCCACCCCGCATCGCCTTACAGACACTCTCATCATGTCACGACCTCGACATCAAAACGCGCCTTTGGTGTGCAAAGAGGTCGTTGGATGCTGGCGTTCTCGTAGCACAGTGTCCAGGGACCGCTGATTGCTTTTTGTTTTTCTGTTTACCTAGCGCCGGGCTTTGCTAACGTAGCCTTGTACAGACCCCTTCGCCGAGGCCGATGAGGATACTGGCGACGTCAAGCAGTCCCAAAACTATATCCATATACGTATCCAACGTACGTCTGCTCTTATTTATTTGTTGTTTGGGTTCACCATGTCGTGAGCCCGCTGTTCGCTGCACCGGACGGCTCAGCTGACTGCTGTAACAGAACGCAATGGTCGAAAGACCTTGACCACGGTCCAGGGCTTGCCAAAGAAATTCGATCAGAAGAAGATCCTGAAGGTCATCAAGAAGAAGTTTGCTTGCAATGGCACCATCGTGAACGACACGGAGATGGGTGAGGTCATCCAGCTCCAAGGCGACCAGCGCAAAGATGTGCAAGAGTTCCTTGTTGATAAGAAGGAAGGCTTGGGCTTAGATGCCAAGGATATCAAGGTGAGTTTACCGATGCCATTTGCAGTCGACACGCAAAATAGCTGACTGTCGTAAAGGTCCACGGTTTCTAAATGTCCTTCATCCCTCGCGCCGCGCCCGCCTCCGGTACTATGGAACTTGCTGTCCTGGTGAAGTCTCTATGGTACAACTTAGCACATTCCGACACCATGGTTGTGCTTGGTGGAGATTGAAGATCGAGCGCACTAGCGGATGATACCCTTCAACAGGACGGGGCGCCTCCTGCAGTGGATACTCACGGCCTTTCTTCTTTACCTGTTACGATGCTCTATGACTTTGAAGGAAGGAACATCTTTAGGGTGATTCGTGTGCCTCTATCAGGCGACCCATTCCTTTTCCTACTCTTTCAGTCCGCAATGATGTCGGTCACTCCCTTGGTCGTAGGAATGGACATCATTTTGCTTTGCACACACGGCTAAAGTTCCAGTGAGATGTTTATACGATGCCGTGATGTTGTGAGACCTTCGACGGGGACTTGTTACTAAGACCTTTGGAAAGAGATGAGAGAGTCCGAAACAGCTACCGTATGTAAACACTGAATAACTTCAACAAGTGGGGTTGAGGTTGGGCAGAGGATCTGGGACAATGAGGCTGCCAACTAATCGTGAGTTTATGGACATGTGGCTTATGTCACGGTCGTAATTGGAGTGAAGACATGTAGGAAGGATTTTGAACAAGTATTTAAGGTTACAATACCTGCGGTTATACAGTACAACCACAATCCAGTCCCACATTTTAATTATACACATATGATCCCCCAAACATACAGTACAGTATACTTACAAGCCCTTTTCCTCGCTCCTCAACCGGCTTCCCACGATGCCCAAAACCCCCTACCTCTCTCTAACCGTGCCGCGCCTCCCACTCCGACATCTGCTCAATCCTTTTCTGCTCCTCTTTTAACTCCTGATACGTCGTCTCATTCGCAAACCCCCACACCTTCCAATCCTCCTCCTTGCCGCGCCGCATGATGCGCTGCAGAACTACGTATTCGACGACGTCTTTCTCTACGCTCTTCTTCCCACCCTCCCCACCCTTCGTCTCCTCTGCCTTCTTCACCTCATCCCGTCCCTTCGGTGTCCATGCACTCTCCCTCCTCCGTACATTAACCTGCGCCTTCTTTTGAGTCTCCCACTTCTCAACGAGCTGCCGCGTATGCAATCGCACGACTACTTGGCGGAGTGCGGCTTCCGAGTCTCCCGGTAGAGGGAGAGGGGTAGCGCGATTGGAGACTATGCGGGGCCGGGAAAGGTGTTTTAGGAGGCGCCAAGACATCATTTCATCTTTAGGGAGGGAAGCGAGTTGTTTGCGGAAGGTGGTTAGGAGGCCAGAAGTGCAGAGGGATTTTAAGGTGCGGTCATCGCGGCTGCAAGAGTTAGGTTAGGTTTGAATTAGAAAGGGAGCGGTGAGGGTGAGGGAAAGGGAAGGAGAAGATGTACTTCGAGAATTCAGTAAATATAGATTCATGCAACTGTTTTGCAGCCTTAACAACAGGTCTACGAGCGAGCTTGGGACGGGGCCGTTTCTTAGTGAGCCAAAATTTGTAGTTCATACGGCCGGCAAAGTCGCCAATGCGTGTCTTGAGCCAGTTCCATTCGTACTCGAAGCGTTCTTTGCGTTGGGAGAAGAGGCTCGGGAGGTTTTTGAGGGAGGTGCGGATGAAGGTTCCTATGTAAGAGGGTCAGCATGGGAATATGAAGTCACTCAGAGCAATAGTGCCCTCCGATCTCATCCACAATAACACGTCGCCTTTTGTTCTTGCTCCAATTTACTCCTCCCAATCCCGCCCATCCCAGACCAAACGCCCAGAATGTATAAAATCAATCCATACCAGGCAAAATTCCCAAATCATCAAAGCTCGCCGCAACTGGCCCCCCTTCCGCATTCGCCGCAGCCGCAGCCTTCGGACTCATATTCTGCTGCTGTCCCTGCATGCGCTGGTAATGCGCCTCCATGCTGTCATAGTCCCTCGAGTGGCCCTGGCCAGCCTTTCTGCCGCGCACCGTGGAGCTCGAGAAAGGTTGCCTCTTGACTGCTGAGGAGGAAGATTGTTGCTGGAAGAGACATTGGCGGCGGAGGGTTTGGTGGAAGATATGCGGTATTCGGCGAGGGAGGTGGGCGGACATGGCTGCGGTTGAAAGGTTGAGGTTATAGAAAGTTTATTGTCTGAGTATTTTCGGGATTGGAGCATGGATGCTGTGATTCGTCGGATGGCCTTCATGGCTCACGTGACGACGTGTGCTCCGATCTACTTCGGTATTTGCGTTATGGAATCACAAAAGGGGGTTTAGGGAGAGGTTGTAGATGTCGGAAACTCAATGTTGTTATTCTTTTCTTATATTCGATATTGGACGTGCGTGTTATCCGTTCTATACAGCATCTAATGGATGGATGCATGCTTCTGCTATCGTACAGCGTAAAAGGCGAGCAGCAGACACGGACTGCTTGCCCAACTATTATACACCCCTAATAATGCCTTCTTCCCATCTATTTTCAGCTGATAATACAGTGGAAAGTGATAGTTGAGAGCTCATGCAAGGCACCGCCAGTGCAATAGCAAATCCAGAAAACGCCATAACCCATGCCAACCCGTTACATAATATACAATGTTACTTCTACATACGCTACCAGTTACACCTGGCTCGACGCTCCCAGTAGCTTCAGCACTCCCTCGTATGTTCCGAACATGATGGCCGCACTAGGGACAACGCGCATCATGTGTGGGACGAGTCCACCGTACAGGGCTGCCATGCCTTCTTCTTTCCAGATGAGCCGGAAGCACTGGGCAAGACCGGTGTACTTAATATGGCCGTTTTCCATGGGGGCCTGGCGTAGCCGGGTACGGACAACCTATAGCATGGTCAATGACTTGTCCCTGAAAGTTTACGTAAAGAACATAAAGGAAAGACGTTCACTCACCTCATGAGGATATGTTATCAAGGCAGCAATGAACTTCGCAGAGCCAGCCGCCGTCAATTTTCCAGTCCAAGCAACAGTTTGGTCCCAGACAGTAGGAGGCCTTCCGCTGTTTGCCACTCTCTGTTCACGTTTCGCCAGGTACAACTTCATCTGTTCGTAGAGCATCCATTGCAAGGTACTTTCCGTCACTCCCAGATAGCTTGCGCTCAAGCCACGGTACAATCCCCGGATCCCTTCCTTGCGCACCGTTTGCATTGTGCAGTCCAGCGCATTCTTGTATTGTCGCCCACGCCCATCGGCGTGTATATTTTTGTCCAATTGCAGTCGGGTCTTCACCAGCCATATCGGATTCGTAGCTGTGCCTGTCACCACGCCCGCGCATGCCGCTGCGCACAAGTGTACCCAGGCGCTTTCTCGGCCATCGTTGAAATAGGTACTAATGAGTCGTTTCCCGTTTCCGTAGGTATAAAAGTTTATTGCTCGAGCCGGCACCACTCCGATTAGATTAGGTCCGAGGCCCTTGAACAGCGCCCTCCAGCCCTCAGATTTGGGAACCTGGAGGAGGATTTCCCCGGTTTCGCGGATGTGGAGTAAAGAACTACGCGCAAAGGACATGGTCTCTATGGGAGGCAATCCCCGAGCCGTCCGAGCTGCGGCAAGATGCTGTTGGTAATAGGTCGATTGGAGGCGAGTTTTGAGGACATCAAGCGGCGCAGTGAGTGTGGCGGAAGCCATACCTCCCAGGCTGTTCAGAGAAACCATTAGCCCTCATAATTTAAGAGAGTAAAGTGGGAAAAAGGAGACGGACCCGCCAGCTATGAAATGCGCCCATGATTTCGCAAATGGCGACTCTTTTACCGCTACCGGAGATCCATCTGTAGGTTTCTGGGGCAATATTTCGCCTGTTTCACGCGACTGTGAAAGTATACTTTGGCTGAGCGGTGCGGACTCGTCCCGAAAGGCAGGAGACTGGGGAGTTTGAGGTACGGTCATCTATGGTAGATTGATGGACTCGCGGTCCAGGAAGGAAGGGAATCGGTGGACGAGCACTGAAAGCTTGGAGCAATAAGTGAGTTATAGAGATAGTTTGAACTGAAAGCAATGGGTATGAAGGTAAGAGGATTGGGTTTGCGAAATGTTTGAATTGACGGTCTAAAGCTTCAAGCATCATCGATAAATTTCAGGGCCGGGGTACCGAAAGTGGTCTAGCGTTCTGTACGTAAAGGAGAGAGCGACCGAGGCGTCATAGCACTTGGCGTAGTGTTTGTCGCAACTGTAACTCTGAGAAATGTGAAGCTGACAGCAATCAAGCCCTTGTCTACGGTTTTATTTTTTCTGTTCGCATACAAAAATCCAGTACAATATGCTGCGACCAACACCGCGTTGTCTCGCCCCAGGATTTTTGTCAAGGAGCTTGGATGAATTCAAACGACTTTCAGTAATGGGTGAGCTTCAAGTCGAGGATAGAGTAATCCAGGTCGTTTGCTAATTTTTCTCAGCCCTCAAAGCCGAAGCCCTTACTGTTCCCACAAAAGCATTTCCCCTTATTCAGTTCAATAGCCCTGATGCCCTTTCCCGCTGCAAACCTATGAGCGACATGGATATCGGAGGATTTTCGACAGCGAACCTCGATTTTCATCCCGCGACAAAGGCTGAGCCCTCTCATGCGCGCTTCCATGGGACAATATCCACAGAACTTCCTCCGGACCAGCCAAAGGTGCAACGGACCGGATACGCGGCGTGGAGAACACTAGACCAAGGCTGGTCCTTGTTTGGAAAGATGTTGTGGAATGTCGAACCATACAATTACCTTGCTATACAGTTCAAATCGGACGGGCGCAAGTATTTCGTTAATGTCCAGACCGAGTCGATCGTTCCTACAGATATCCACCAACACCGCTTATATTCTAAAACCCCAGGAGAGTGGGAAACGATATTGATCAAATGGAACGAGTTTGTCCGGACGAATCATGGCCAGCTTGTGGAGCCGCAGCGGCAGATGTTGACCCAGAAAGTACGGACGATTGGCATTGGGCTTATTGACAGAATACCGGGGCCATATGATTTAAGCATCAGCAAAATGTGGGCAACGAATGCCACCAACGAAGACGAGATTCTCGGGTCTATCAAGGGTCCTATTCAGGGCCTTCCATTGCAGACGTCCGCACAAGGACTAAACAAGCCGAAGAAAGAGCCTCTTAGGGAGCCATTAGATAGCAAGAAAGCAATCACTGAGTGAATATTGATGTATTTCTCGTCCTGAATATGGGGCTCAACCTCGTGCGTGGATGAACGAGAAAAGATGACTGCAGTTTCCGAATCAAAATCATCGTAATAATGTATCATATGTATCCGCCACTATCTACGGTATGGGTATGGAGTTTAATGATCATGAAGTCCGACGATCGAGACATTGCTCACTATAAAAATGTTGCGAGACCTTGCACTGCAACTCACAGCATTCAAATTGCATATGCGCGTGTTCCCCAATCCCATGAATGTAGCGTAGGTAGTATCTGGATTCCATTCACACATTGAATGTTCAATATCCGTCACGTGACGGCACGCTAAACTATTTCCCATGTCGCGCTCAACCTGGCGATGCCCTTCAAAGCGGTAGAAACCTAAGTCGATACACAAAACACAACTGAACGTCTTAACGGGCTCGTTCCTTCGGAGTGATAGAGGAGGCTTGCTTGGGTAAAACACCTGCCTAAAGGTGTCGTTTCGTACCACGATCCCGATAAATTAAGGTAAAGCTGGAAGTTTTACACCGTATTGTCTCCGTCTGAGAATGGCAATCTCACGGTACCTTACTCCACAAAAAATCAGTCTCCTAGTCTTGGTCAATCTGTATTGCGATTCTGTTCCCACTTCCTCCGCTACGATACCCATCCTTTCCTTTATCCTCTCTCATCTAGTTCCCCTTGTTTCATCGAACGCGCGCTCTACTCATTCCGCTGTGTATCAAAATGTCGGGTTCTCTATCCAGGCTTTTGAAGATGTGCTCCTTGGGCATGCCTCGACTATGCCGGGAAGGACGGTATTGGATGTATTCCTGAGGCGTATGTGGGAAATCAACTCTTTCGACGCGCTCCACGATCTCTTCAGTAATCTCGGGGAGCTTCTCATGCGGACCCGTGAAGACGCGGAGCGCGAGGCCGCAGCAGGAGTTGTTCATCCAGTGGACCAAATATTTCTCTCCCGTACCTCGCCCCTAGGGGCATTCATTCGAAGGGCGCGATTGGAATTCACCCGGTTGCAGTTTCATGATGCGATGAAACTTTGGTCGGCTTTCATTAGTTATCGAGCTCCTACAGCGCAATGGACCCGAAGAATTGCCCCACTCGCATCAACTGGAGTCGATGCCATTGTGGCTGATATGGGAATGAAGGAAAATGACCCTTTGTTTGAAGTTGCATATGGCCACTTGGAGGGGGAAGATATTACTGAACAAGTAATAAGTGCCGATGACTTTGATCGCATGCTTGAGTTCCAACTTGATCAACTGCAACGTAAGTTAAAGCTCCGATCCGAAGATACGGACCTGACCGCCTGTAGGATTAGGTTGTCGTGTGCCGGATGAGATGAGGAAGCAACTGCGAACCATGCTGGGACCCTCTGGAGTCGTACTTCGGCAATCTCATTTGGTCAAGTATGTTACAATTGCTTCAGACTAGTCTCTGCTTACAAGTGCCAGGTTCTTTGACGCTTGGAAGGCAGGAGATTACACCTCCGCATTCGATAATCTGCACCGTTACTACGATTATGCCATGCAGACCCGTGAGAAGATCCACTACCAGTATGCCTTGTTACATATGGCCATATTGCAAGCTGATTTTGGTTGCTTTGGGGAGTCTATTGCAGCCATCAACGAAACTATCACAACAGCACGAGAAAACCAAGATATGACATGTTTGAACTTCAGCCTCAGTTGGCTGAATCATCTAACCAAAGCCTATCCTAAGGAATTGAAACGGGCGGGCTATATCGGCATGCTCGGCTCAGAGCGGGAAGGTCTGCTCTTTCTGAAAAGCAAAGCAAAAGAGACCAAGATGTATAATCTTCTCGGTGCAACGTTGCTGAATGAGGCAAAATTGTGCCTTGCAACTGTAAGTGCTCCAGTGGCTCGAAGGAAACTACATTACTTACCATGCCAGGGCGAGTCCATACCGCGGGCTTTTGAATATATGTATCAAGCTTCTCATTTGAATATTCGTGAAAACATCAACATCTATGGCAGCCAGATGCTGTTAGAATCAACCCTTTATTCCAGATTAGGTACCTTTACCCGCACTTAGTTATCTTCTGTTACTGACTAGAATATTCAGGGATCGTTCATATTTCGAGTGTTCACTGCGAACTTCTTCTCCATTGCTACAAAGGAAGCGCCCCTATTGACGAACAGATTAGAGCTATCGGCCGGTGTGCATTCATAGTAAGACTCATGGATCCCAGGCATCCTCTCACTACTAACAAGCCATAGGCTTCTCAGTCCGGACGCTATGACGATGCGCTTGCCTTACTAGAATCGATCCCTCTATCCACTCACCGGTCTCTCAAATTTCACCAATACATCTACCACTGTACGGGTCTCATTAAGCTGAGGAGAGCGATCCGGAGGTAAGGGCCCCATAATATCTACCCAGATATCGCGTCTTCCCATGCTAATTGCTCAACTACTAGAACCAACTGGGCCGCTGTCGACCAGCTCCTCCTAAAGCTCACTCCAGACTCATCCACCGACCCAGAATTAACCTTCCTCCTCACCGAAGCCCGCCTATCCTCCCTTATCCAGCGTGGCCGGCACCCAGAAGCGTTCAGCCTCATCGAATCGCTCGCCCAAGAGCTGAAAGACACCAACGCAGATATACTGCAGCGTGTATCCATGCTCATTACCAAAGCGAATCTCTTTGCCAAAGTAGGCAACGCTGAACGTGGGTTCAGCGTTGCCTTAAGAGCGGCGAGTATCGCGTTCAAAGCTAGGCTGATGCCGAGTTTGTGGCAGGCGATTGGGCTGCTGGCGAATATTTTGAATGCGATTGGGGAGTTTGCGGCGGCGGGGAAGCTGTTGGATGCGGTGATTCCTCAGGTGAGTCTCCTTTTTTTTATTTTATGAATACAATGTTGATGTGTTGGGTATTCTTGTGCTGCACATTGAGGGAATGATGCTAACTGCTGCAACAGTCCCTCGAACACGGCGACCTTTCCCTCTGTGCCACCCTCTACGCCTTCCAAGCCGACTGCTCCATGGGTTTAGCCGGCCAGGATGACCCTTCCACTTCCAACGGCCAGCGCCGGCGCGCTGTCAATGTCAACAAAGCCGAGTACTACATCGACCGGGCGAGAGAATGTTACAAACGCGTCGAGGATATTGAAGGCGAATGCGAGCAGCTGTGCAAGAAAGCTATTCTGGCAAAGCTAAGAGGGGATGAGCAGCTGGCAGAGGAGTGGGCGCAGAATTATTTGGCTACGTGGAATGCGGCGAGGGAGAGGATTGGGGAGGAGGTTGTGTAGGGGAGAATGGGACAAGTGGGAATGAGATGAATGATTCGGGGAAAACGTATCGATTAAAAGAGTGTCCTTATGAAGGAGGATACTGTTTACGCTCTTCACAATTTGAAGGCCAGCACCATCAAGGGCAGCACACCGCACCGATGACCCTTAATCTATCCCACCTATTCCAGCAACAACGCATACATCATCCATATCGCTGGAGGTTTGGGTGGATTCAGGAACATTTAGATGCTTGCAATACTAAAGTCTATGCGCTGCGGTATGCTATCATTTTGCTCCGGAATGGATGTAGGTTCACGGGATTGTTCTTATCTTAAGCCTTGCTTGACATAAGGCTGTCTCAGGCAATGGTGTCCATTCTACACTCTTATCTTACTCCCTTCATCCCGCCTTCTCCTTGATCTCTAGCACCATCCCTTCCTGGTCCGTACAATCCAAATCCAACTCCACCGTCGTCCCTTTCCTCTACTCCATTCCATTGATTATCGGCCCCAGCATTCCTAAATACAATATCAGCTCTGCAGGTGACACTCGTTATCATCGACTAGAATAAGAGTACCGTAACATGCAAATTTGGCTTGATTAGGTTCGGTGGTTATAGTTGGGCGAAGTGTGAGAGAGGTAGGGCTCGTAGCGTAGAGGAAGAAGGGATTGGAAGAAATGGGTACAATATGGGGAAGATTGGAAGACGGAAGAGCGTTGCTCTTAGTTCTGGGGTATGGAAGAGGGTGTGGATCTGCTCTATATGGAAAGGATTTGTGTGGAGACGTTTAGTGTTGCTTCTAATATGCCGGAGTTGTCGATATACGAGCATTAGCCTGGGGTGACCTGGTAGTGCCCTGCTGAATCTTCTATTCATGTCTAAACCTGCGTCATGTCTTGCAAGTGAAGGGGAATGTATCAGTTCGAAGAGTGGTTCACGGAGCACAATCTCCCCGTGAGAGCTGCCGGAGAACCCATCACATTCAACAGCACAGCACAGAGATTCACTCCATTCTGTATTCAAAGAAAAATAACAAAGGAAACTTTGATTGTCTTTCTGGGACGTCTCTCATACCTAATCGCACTCGACTTATGTACAAGCCTACTAGTCCTGCTTTGGATAATAGAACAGATTGGAAAAAGTCAATGTCGGGAAGCAGTGCACATGCTTACTCCTCATCCTTCTTGTGGTAGTTGACCTTGTCGTTCCAGAAAAGCGTCTGTTGTAGGAAGAGTCAGCGTCGGGTATCGTTAGTCTTGGCAATGCAGACTGAAACTCTTTCTGTTGCAGGGCCAGTCATCTGGGATGGCAACAATTCAGGCCTCTACCAAGGCGCCATGAACCACCCGGTGACTGCATATAGACCAGGGTTGCAGAAATAAAAGAGAAACTTGAACTCACCTTGTCACCATCACCCCACCAGAAGTTCTTCGTCCGGATGTTCTGGTAGCTGTACTCGGGCCTCTCGGACCTAGGGGGCTCGTGGGCCACATGCTCCCAATGGGCGTCCCAGCGGATCTTGGCGTTCACGGCAGCAACGATGAGAGCCGGGATAGCGACGCTGTTCACCTTTGGTTAGCAAATTCGCGCTTCCCGCTCTGAGGACTAAATGCTGCCCAGGTAGCAAAGCAGATAGCCATGCCATCGCCATCTTCACACAGGGTATGATTCCAAGTATTGCGTACAACACACGCGGGATATTATGCGTGAAGTAGATCGAAAGAATATAACATCCTAGGAAATGGAAGCTTACTAGATGGACAGCTTGCGCCAGAGTTCTAGAAAGCGTTAGCCTCTGCAATAACAGTGCATTACAGAATATCATTTCCAGCTCCCGCTGTATTCGCTCTCAGAGGAGGACCTCTCATGAGATGCATAATGCAGTTCTATTGCTCAGAACCAAAACCTCGGCTGTGGAGACAACCCCTTCCTACAGAAGAGACGGTGCCACTTACCACCGCTCTCGGCAGCGTGCTCCTGGATGCGGGCGCGCTCGCGATTGAACTCATTGTCTTCAGCGCCGGTGAACTGCTTGCCGGCTTCGGAGCTGTACTTCTGACGACGGACAGCGTTGCGGGCAACGGGGGAAGCGCCGAAGCGCTGGGCGGACCGGAAGAGGACACGCTGGCCGAACATTGTCACTCGGCGGTAGTCGATAGAGTGGAGAGGTTAGGAATTGATGTGTTGGTGCGTCGATGGCAAGCTTCCAGCGACGTTGTGTTGGGGGGTTTGGGGGACTCTGATGTGGGAGCGACGAAAGCAAGCTCAGCTGATTGCAGAGTGCGGCCTTTACCGGTCTTGGCAGGTTTGATGCGTTTGTAGATCCCGTGACGTCGTGTCCATCTCTGAACTTCACTTCACGTCGCCCTTTGCGCGCTCAATTCACATTCACGCGTTATGAAACTGCTTCAGACGTTGTTCACAGACCTTTGACGTCGTTTTAGCTCTTCTGCCATTAGATTGCGTATGGACACTGCGGAAGTGATGAAGTACGGCAGATATCAACCACCACGACAATGGGGCTCCGCATCACTACATGGAACGTAAATGGCATCAGGAATCCATTTGGCTACCAACCATGGCGGGAAAATAAAACATTCAATTATATGTTCGACATTCTCGAAGCGGATATCGTCATCATGCAAGAACTCAAGATTCAGCGAAAGGATCTAAGAGACGATATGGTCCTCGTCCCAGGATGGGATTGTTACTTCAGTCTCCCCAAGCACAAGAAAGGTATAATTCAAAGCCCTCTTCACCATAATCGTGAATGTATTCAACCCATGATTCATTTCACCCCTTCATGTACCTGAGGCAATCCAGGTAGCTGACTTGGTATGCAGGATATTCTGGAGTTGGTATATACACACGACAATCGAAGTGCGCCCCCATACGTGCTGAAGAAGGACTTCTCGGTGTTCTTTCTCCTCCAGGCTCCTCAATTCCTTATCGGGATCTCCCCGAGGAGGCTTGTATCGGTGGGTATCCAACGGCTCTGCAGGTCGCCGATTTAGGAGTTGATCCTGCTGTTCTAGATGCGGAAGGGCGATGCTTGGTTGTCGAATTCCCGGCCTTTGTTTTATTTGGAGTATACAGCCCTGCCAACAGTAATGGTCTCAGAGACGACTTTAGGTATGGCTTTCTCTGTGCCCTGGACACAAGGATTCGCAACCTCGCCAAATTGGGCAAAAGGGTTGTGTTGACTGGTGACTTGAACGTCTCAAGGGAGGAGATCGATACGGCTAGGGCCGAAGAGGCAATGCGGGCAGAAGGTATCACCCATGAAGAGTATCTCAGCACGCCCAACAGGCGGATCTTCAATCAATTGCTGGAAGGAGGGAAGGTTCCTGGGCAGAGGGATGAAGGCAGAGAAGATCCTGTCCTTTGGGATATCTGCAGAGGCTTCCATGAAAACAGAGTAGGAATGTACACGCACTGGGAGCAGAAGATCAATGCTCGCCCTGCCAACTTTGGTTCAAGGATCGACTATATTCTGTGCAGTATTGAAATGAAAAGCTGGTTCTCAGAGTCCAATATCCAGGAAGGGTTGATGGTGCGTATAGTCATAAGAGATACATAGACAATTTGCTGATAACGCCCCAGGGTTCCGATCACTGCCCGGTGTATGCTGTCATGAAAGACAAAGTAGAACTGGGCGGAGAGCAGGCCAACATCTATGATATCATGAATCCTCCAGGAATGTTCAAAGAAGGCAGACGTTTGAGAGACTTTAGTCCTGCTAAAGACTTGCTGTCGCTCTCAGGAAAGCTTCTCCCCGAGTTTGACAGGCGTAGGAGTATCAAGGACATGTTTACTCGCAAGCCTATGGTTTCGTCCAACAGCCCCTCCATGCCCTTGTCCGCGAAGTTATGCGATCACAACATCCAGGCTCAGAATTCAGAGGAGCTGCAACCCACCGAAGTGAAGAGGTCGAGGCGTGGTGGAACCGCATCTGTTTCGACAAAAGCGCAAACATTCACAAGTCCTGTAAACTCGTCCGCAAAGCGTCCCTCGGACAATTCGCCAGCTGCCAAACCCGCCAAGCGGAGTAAGTCTAACACAACACCATCCACTGCTCAGACATCATCGAAAGGGCAGCAATCCCTCAAAGGGTTTTTTATTCCGAAGTCCACCATATCCAAACCAACCAATCTTTGCAGCGGCAGGGAAGTCTGTTCCACTGCAAAGTCTCCCAAATCTTCCGGTAAGTGAGCGCAAAGCGACGAGTGTCTTTCCCTGACGAGTGCCGCTAATTCTGAACGTGTAGTAGGCGATGAGGGTAGCCTGAATACCACTGCACCAAAACCGACGCTGGGTCACAGTGGCCCTCCTTCAGTATCTCCTCCAGGCAGTAACGTTGAACAAGAGTCAGCCCTCTTTACGGACCCCCAAGCAACCAAGGAGTCCTGGACGAAACTCTTCTCCAGGAAGCCGTCGCCCCGCTGTGAGCATAACGAGCCTTGTGTCATCTACACCACCAAGAAACCGGGAGTTAACTGCGGAAGGCAGTTCTTCATATGCCCTCGCCCCATAGGGCCAACTGGAAACAAAGAAAAGGGAACGGAATGGCGGTGTGGCACGTTCATCTGGGCGAGTGATTGGAATAGTAGTGGCAACGGACCGTAGAAACATGCATGAAAAGTTTTGCTGAGGAGCTTGAAAGCTATAAGACATTCGAAAAAGTGTGGGGAAAACGTGTGAGGTGTATGTGGCGATGCCTACAATAGTAATTGCAACGCTCTTACTTCACTGTGAATCCAGGGGCTGCGGTCGAAATCACGTGATCTGACTAACGGTTTAGTAAGTGGCGTAGATGTAACTCACCCACCACTTTCTTTGTTCCTCTTGAGACACTAATCTTGGAATTTTTCTATTTATTTAACAAAGACATCACGATGGCCACCGTCACTCGACCGCGTCCGTATCTCGACCTAGCTGCCATTTTGACCTGGCTTTGCACTCGAACTGGAGAGCAAATGGCCCAGTTAATTCTCTCCATCCAAAACCCCGCTGCACAGGCTACATTCGCACAGATGGTCCTGGGAGCTCCTTCACCAACGCCGGTTGTGCTACCTGAGTGGGCGCGTCCTCGTCCTGAGAAGGCGTCCAAGAAGGCCCTTAATGCCTTCGTGGCATTTAGAAGAAAGTCACACGGAACAGTTGCCCTTTATCATTGCTAATGTACGCTAGGCCGATACATTCTTATTCCAGTGTTCAAACCTTGGCCTATGAAAGATCTCTCCAGCGTCATTAGCCATCTCTGGGCCGAGGACCAGTCGCAACCTCTTTGGTCGTTGATGGCGAAGACCTGGTCCACCATCCGCGATCAGCTCGGCAAAGAAAATGCTCCTCTCGACCAGTTTCTCAACATTATCTGCCCATATTTGAACATCATTTCTCCAACCGTATACCTCGAGCGTATGGGATGGGTACTTGATATTCGGAATGATGGAACGCCATATGTTTCGCGCAAGTTCATCCCCGAACCTAACAGCTTCGCATCCCATGTTGCAGCTAGAACATTATCTGTGGATGATCTCATCCGGTACTGCCAGTCTATGGGCTACGCTGAGTGCTACATCTTCGATACGTATCCGCTGTCCTCGACTTTCATTGGTGCCACTCCAAGTGGCTGCCTTGCAGCCTGCCGAGCTGCATCAAAGAAGAACAGTCCTAGAGGTAACAATGTGAAGAGAGTCCTTGAACAGGAACCAAAGATTCAGAATGAGATGTTTATGGCTGCCTCTGAGTCTGGGTCGGCCCCTAGCGTCCTCGAGAGTATGATCTCAGAAGAGGAAATCCAGTTCTGGACAAATACCGAGCACGCCTTCATTCACAGAATGGAAGAAGCTACTGCCCAGTATGAAGCTGTTGCCCAGATTCAGGCCGATGCGCAGTTTGCAGCTAGTGCCCAGTTCGAGAATGGTATGATGACTGGGTTCTACATTGACGATACATACTCTTGCTAACTATCTTGAAGACCACTCCGACCTCGTTGACTGGAATGGCGCGCAGCTTTGAACTAGCATCCAAACGGAACTCTCTTCTGCTCATGGAATATGGATGGAGGATTGGCAACGGACTTTGGGTGAAGGATATAACCAGCATGACGATCTCTTCTCTTTGTGATTCATTTCCAAAGGTCATGGCATATGTGGAGGTGGTGACGTGTTTTTTATTTGGCAGTCTTTCCTCATGTCTATGTGAGGGATTTCTGCAATATGCCCTTCAGTGCGATAGGAAATGGGAGTTGTGATAATATACAAAGACTGTTTTTTACTTGGCGATATCCGGATATGCATCTACTGTGAACCTTGGTAGCTTAGTTCCTCTTGCCAGGTTCTTTACAGTTGTTCTTGCCAGCTTTTTTTGATCACATACCCATTGGACATCCGGCTGAAAATGCTGATGTTGTACGCCTAACTTGCTGCTGATATGCCACTGTAACTTGCTCACCTCAGGATTACATAACAGAATATTCTTTGCTCTAAGCTTCGTCGTATTAATTTAAGTGAACAGTAGATTGCGAAGTGGGGTGAGGTGTTAGGTTGAACTTCTCCTGGTTTTTCTATAATGTCTACATCTATATCCAAAGGGTCTATAGAGGAAATATCTATGCTTATGTAGTTCTGTGCTTTTTAATACTTTCCACATTTATATAATACCAAACCGTAGCTGGCTCGCCAGGGCTAGTTTCCCCCAGGATTGGCTTTCTATCCTGACTTGGAAGGAGTATTAACCTATATTACCTACGTTATAATACACACTGCAAGGGACGTTTCGAACTGTTAACTGGGAAACGGCGCTTGGGTTTATTTAGAGCAGAATAAAAGCACAGAAACTGGTAGTTGTAGCTTTCTACACAACAGTGCGATTAAAGGCTCGCACAGCTGCTAGTTGCATGAATGGATGTGCCTGCGTTTCTTAAAAGGAGATCTGGTTCGTGGTAATGAACCAACTCCGAACCGCCCGGTATAAGTAAAAAACGCAGAATTGGATATAGAGCTTAGAGCCTTTATTTGTCTCATTCGTTGCCACCTTGCTTAATTATTGCACTTCAGATGTCCTGAGAAGCCATAAAGCAATGAGGTTCATGGGAGACGTATCATCCACACCGCCACTGTCGCCATATTTGCAAGAACTTACTTTAGTTCACAGAGTACACTCACACGTTACCGAATGTGAGTGCAAGTTCTGTATTACAAGAATGGGGCGCTTGAGGGAGAAATATCTTAGACATTAATACCAGTGCGATAGTTATATCGATGTAGCCACTGGTTATTAGATTGGTAACTACAAATTAGAAACAATGACCCTCACGGTGCTCGCTGTGGAGTGAATACCAGGAGTAATGAGGCAATCGAATGCAGATGATACGGGTTCCTAAGAACATGCAGGGCTTAAGAGGGATGTCAAAGTCAGCATATATACTTTCAGTTTGCACTATTACCATTGACGCTAATGTGCCAATTCCTCAGAATAGAACCGACCCTATGAACTACTCATGGAAGGCGTAAAGTGATGACGAATGCCCAATTCTAACCGTAGTTCAACCTTTCAATACATAACCTCAAGATCACTGAGCAGGATGAATTCTTTTTGCTCTCTATCATGCGACCCTCTATTATATTCCTTATACACGAGCGCGCACGATATCGTTTTGTCTAGTTCCGGTATCGTCATTGGTCTGCAGAACAGCCATTGGCTAATAATTCCAGTCCATTTCACTATGTTTGAACTCTTCATAACAGGCCATCATTCGGTTCAGAGACCAACTTTCAACTGAATCGATCCATTTAGTGCGTGGGAACTATCTTGGTAAATGAGATAAACGAATGGGATACGCTAGAGGGTGAATGGGAGAAGGGGGGGGGGGGTTGGTTAACAACGTTAAGGCGCAAGATCAACCATTACTAGAAAAGAGAATGATCCACTGACTTTGGTGTAATAGAATCTCAAGGGTTGTTGGCTTAACCTTGCCCATGCACTTTAAATAAGTATATAATGTGGGCTTTTAAGATACGCTTTGCAACGGGTGAATGGTAAAAGTGATACAATGTAGTATGACAGTAACTTCAAGGGGTTGTACTTCTCATCCCACATTTCCTATTTAGGTTCAGGCTTGGCTTTCAACGTCATAGATCATCCAGACTTCGTTCAACTCCAGTGAATTGAGCGCAAAGCCTTCGGTCACCCATTATTTCATTGGATATATATCAATTTATTATTCCTGCATATTTGACAGCCGTCCTCGACATCCTAATAACTGAGTTGAGGCGTGTATGCACAGTAATGTCTGCTATTCAATTCACCACTATCATTAGATTGCCATTTGCACGTGGAGAGTTTACAGATCCAATACAAGTACATGTCTATGAAACTTCGAATTAAAGCATGGCTAACAAGGCAGGTTGATTGGGATGCTACGAAAGATCGCGCTCTTTGGAAGGTCATTTCCAAATCTTCAAAAACAAGTGATGTCAATTGTAAGAATGAACGTGTGCCAACTTGGCCATCCCAGTACTTGCTAATCAATGCTAGGGGAAGAACTGTATGTACGGCCAAGGTTTAAGATAATGTTTTTGACTAAGGCCAAGTAGTGCGGTCACTTTCCAGGTGTCTCCAACCTTCATGCTTCAACAAGCAGCCTGGTTGTACGAAAGACATCTAGAACACGTTCGCGCTCAAATGAAAAAAGTGGGAAATACAGTTTCAATCGCAACGACCTGGGGTGGCGCGAGTAACAATGTTGTTACAACAGCATCGTCACCAAAAAGAGTAGGAAACACAGATGTAGGAGGTATGGATGGCATTACTCGTTCCAGTCTTGTTAAAGCTTACCTTATCACAGCTTCGAGGACATCCTCTTCTCTCTCAGAGTACTTGACGGATAGTAATGTCCCTCGTGGTAACTCTGATACTCCGGGTGATCTCTTCCACCCAAAGCCATTATGCCTCTACTCGCTAATTGTTTCGTTTAGTGCCGTCCCTTTCTCGCGTTGCATCTACAAATACAGTTATTCGGTCTCACACGAACCTGGCAGAACAACGCCGTGATGTTTGCGAACCCAAGCCTCGCACCACGGTTGGCTTGTCCGTCCCATCGGATCGAACTACTTCAGCATTTCCTTCTGGTGGGGTTTCCAGTCAGACTGCTGAACCTGAATCTCCCACTCATAGTTCATCTTCTTCATCTTCGCAATCCTCAGACTCCGATATGCACAGTTTACTCCATCGCAGCCAGTTATTTAGACGGCCTCCTAGGTTTCATGTCCCCCGAAGCCAAGAGATGCTTACCTCGGATGATGCTACAGACAGAGGCATTGAGAACCATACTCCCAGCATGTTGCCTTTTGCAAATCTCTCCTTTGTCCAATCCGCCGGACGAAATGACCATTTGCGCAAGGCATCATCAACCCCGTATAACACAGGGCAGCATCCACCCCCGAATCGTCTGCACAAACCGAACAAAGGTACTACACTAGCAGGAGGCGTAGACGAGGGCTCTCCAGAAAAGAGAAGGCCGGGACAGAACCTCTCGCCGACTAGGTCAACAAATCCCCCCGCTTCTTCCACCGTTTCGTCTGGTCTGTTAAGCCCTAGTCACCGGGCTGAATCTGGAAATACTGGTCCGAAAAGACGCCTCGTAAAGGGGAGGAGGGAAGGTAGTGAAGGCACGCCCAGCATAGGTAGCAGCTTCAGTGATCTTGACGGTATGCATATCTGTTTCATCCTTCGCAGCTTGTTATTTGCAAAAGATCTTAAAACACGCTATAGTTTACTGTGCTAACATCCATAAAAATACAGATGCAAGTATCACCCAATCTGCTCTAGAAGAGGCACTTCTTAGCAACATACAACATGGTCGCATGAGCACGCTCAGTCAGCTCCGGTCCCGTTACCTATAGTTTATCCCGTTTCCAATTTGGTTTGGTTCGACTGCAGTGTGGTATTTGAGGTAGTCTAATGGTACTACATATAATACACATTATATTTTTGAGAGTGATGTGATGCGTATCATCGCTTCTACAATTAGGATATAACTAACCCCCTACATTTCGTGCCTGAGCTTTCTGTACAAAATACTTTCAGAGCTTCGACATTACGCAGAAGCGGGGGTGACATTGCGCGGTGAGGTGAAGGGAGTCGCTTCTACCGAGCCAACTCAAACACTGCCTTCACACCCTACCTCTCTCTGTCAAGTTCACGCACCCTATTTGCATGGTCTCAGCCCACAAAGAAAACTTCTGCCGCAGCTCTCTATTTCTCTCTCGTCTTCGGCACAAACCTACAGCTTCGTAACGTTCCACTTTAACCTCGCATCCTGCACGATCGAACCTTAGACCCACCGATATCATGAGCTCTATACAAACTCTTGAGATCATCGAGGGCCCAGAAGGCGAAGTGGGTGGTACGAAATACAGGTTCGGCGACATGTATTTCGAGCTCGACGATCTCTTCAGGAAGGTCACGCTCATCTTGGATGACCATCCAGAGAAGGGTTACCAGACATATGATCCAGGTAAGCGAAACCGGCTTCACTGGGGTTTCAGTAGCTAACCAGCAGCAGAATCAGGCGAATATGGAATCAAAGAATGCACACCAGCTTTTGTCAACATGGTGTACGAAATCCTCGAGGTCATGCAGCGGTACTTCGAGTACTTTGCACGCCTCGACAAAGCGGTCTCGAAGGGTCTCTGGGTGCACTTGGTTCACCACTTGAAGGACAGAGTAGTATTCCCGCATAGAAAATCCGATTCCGGACTTCCAATCTGCTCCCATTCCGGAGCTTTCAATCAGCGGTTTGAAAGCATCATGGAGGCAATTAACTCCGCTCTTACAGCCCCGCTTTCGCGCACTGAACGAGTCCTTTGGCCAGAGGAGGGTGAAGATCATGACCGTTGTTCGGGAGTTGCAGGCTTTCGGACTGGTCTCAATCCATACCAGCAGTACCTCTGCAACGGAGCCCCGGGATTTGCTGTGCCGCAAAGCGATCGAGTGTTTCCTCACAACACTGAGCGTCGCGGCACTAAGATTGCTGAACAGTTGCTCCCATTGGGTGCCGTCAATATCGTCCAAGCCCATATAGGGCAATTGCAGGATGCGGCATACGAATTGGCACAAGAGAACCCAGCCACAGCCGAAGACGTCATGGAACGATATGAACGCAATGCAAGTCCTCTTTCATTAACCCATTGTCCTCCGCTCTTTTAAGAAAAGCAAGAACTATAGCACTTTCATGTTTTGTGCTTTTCCTTCTTGTAGACTCAAGACGGTTATCCATTTAAAAATGAATGGACGTCGCGAATTCTCATGTTCTTCTGATCATTCATCATTTCTTATTCAAGATCCTTCTTCACACCCTCCACCTCTCCAGATTTCCGGAATGCTAATACTATGATAGCAACTAGATGTAGGACGGACATACGATCTGAGGGACCTTTATGGCCAGAGTGTGCGCATTGAGCATGTAAGTCCCCTAGTTTTTGGCTCCTCCAACAAGGGGTAATTAGATGAACATTTAAAGATGGTTCCACACCCCGAATCCCTCATGTCTCCACCAGTTCCACCATTCGTCAATGTCACAGAAGAAGGAAGACGCCTGCGTACTTTAGAGGAGATGGATCAGGCGACCGGTAAATGAACTCCAAAAAAAAAAAGCATCCCAGCAATAAGAAAGAAAGACCGTGCTAATACGACCCCCAAAGGCGATTACGAGGGTGAGGCGCTCCCAGAACATCCCGGTGGCGACAACCTCTTTCACATGATGCGCGTCACGACTTATGGAGATGACTCAGTGGAGCCAGAGTACTCCGAGTTCCAAGAGATGTTCACCGATTATACCTTCCCCGGTGCAGAGTAAAGGCATCAGAGGCAGATTGAAACAGTGAGAAAGGAAATGATGGCATAAGTTTTACATTAAGCTAGGGGGGAAACATCACCCTGAATACCCAAATCATCTAGTGCCTTGAAGCCATCCTCCACTATCCACTTTTGATGAAACTGCGCGAGCACCCCGCACGCATTGCCAACTACTAACAACCCAGGCGGACGACTGCCCTCCTCCTCGACCGCAGCGCAAACATGTTCAAGACTGGTGCGTATTATTCTCTGATCGGAGCAACTTGCACGCTCGAGAACAGCGCAAGGTGTCTGTGGAGGATAGTTCTTTCCATCCAAAAAGAGACTCTCAACTAGGGAGGAAAGCCGATGCAGCGCCATTAGAAATATGACTGTGCGGGATTCGACATACGGCGGCGGATCCAGAGCCACGCCTTTGCGGCCAGTGCCAGTGCAGATGAGGACCTGATCAGCTACACTGCGGTGGGTGGAAGGTATGGCTGCAAACAGCGGCGCACTCAAAGCGCTGGTTATGCCAGGTAGGACTATAGGGACGTAACCATGTGAACGGAAGAAGTCGAATTCTTCGCCGCCACGGCCGTAGATATAGGGGTCACCCTGCTTTAGTCGTACGACAATCTTTCCAGCCTTGAGACCTTCCAAACCCATCTCCAGGAGCTCCTCCTGTGCCTTGTCGGCATTTCCGGGAAACTTGCGAGCAATGTGCACCGCTACCCTACGTGGAACAAGATCCAACACCGGACTGGGGACCAGCTTATCAGCGAGAATCAAATCGGCGGACAGGATTGCCTTGTGCGTGGCGCGGGTGAGAAGGTCTGGATGGCCGGGACCGGAGCCAGCGAGTATGATACGACCCCGTTGCGGGAAGGCATTCTGCCCCTCATCTGCTCCTTTTTGCGAATTTGGCCTTGCATAGCTTTGGAGCAAGGTCTCTACATCAACATCTGTAATGGATGCCAGCCGACGAAGTGGCCAATATTCGCAAATTTGTGCAAGCCAGCGCATGCGTCGACTACGGGCTGCCTCGATACTTTCGGCGGTTACGAGCTGGTTGAAGGTGGCCGCCTGCCCAGTGTCTTCCTCCTCGGCCTCCAAATCCTGGCTCAGCTCGGCGGCATGGTCTTCCTCCCATATGCGCCTGCGCAGTGCTCCCAGGCGTTCTACTGCTTCTCCGAGGTTGGTTGGAAGAGAGGCGGCAATTTCTCTACGAATTCTAGCAGACAGTTTACAACCTTTGCCGGAGGTGGTGACGCCAATTTGGAGGGGTCCATCTGAATGAGTGGAAAGAAGAGTAAAGGAGCAGAGGTTGGGGGCATCAGCCACGTTGACGGGAATGCGCAATCTACGACACAAGTTGGAGATGTGTGTACTCAGGGGTAACTTGCCCCCTACTGTGACAAAGACAGCATCAACGACCGAGTCCACCTCAGTCCGACCACAACTGGTCAAGTCATCATCCTGGAAGCTGCGCTGTAGCCATTTGATCTCACCGGCCTCGATTCTCTTCATCAAGCTGTAATGCACTGTTCCGTCTTGGGGCGCAATGACAATGGGCGTCGCACCGACCTCGAGCGAGCGCGTGCATCGGGCACCTGCAAGAGGATTGGAACCTATGATCAGATGTACATGGCCGGTCGAGTTCATGGCAGTAAGGAGGGCGGGCGCCATTCTGTTTTGTTTTACGGCGGCACCCCTTTTTCCAGAACGAGGGACGTAGAGATGAATGCAACAGTTATAGGAAACGAAAAGGGAAAACAAAAAAGATAGGAAAGGGCAATGGGAATATTTGGGGGGGGGGGGGGGGAGCGGAAATTCCAAGAGAGATGCACAGTGAGACAGATGTAATATAAAGACAACAGAAATGCTATCTTTGAAGGTGAATAAAATGCAATAGAGACATGGCCCGCTTCTACTCCCTATATAAATGGCTGCACCTATCTACTCCGTACTCGGCCAGTCATGGTCGGCAAACGCCTTTGCTTTTTTTGCTCCACTATCGATAAGCGGCGATTCCATCATCGCTTCCTAACCAATTCTAGACAGGGTCAGGCCGCGGAGATGCGCCAAGCACCCGTTGCTCCACGCTACACTCCGATTCTCCGGAGTCCGTGGAGAAGCTTTTGGCTGTCTATGTGTTGCATATGGAATGTCCATTGCCTCTGGTTTGTTTCTTTCCTCTCCCTACTAAAGTTTCTGTTTCTTTCCTCTCCCTACTAAAGCTACATCTTATTCTTCACACTCCATGACAATGTTCAGCGCCTTGCGACTGGAAGCCACACTATGCTCCAGCGCATTGAGCTTAGCCATGGCTGAAATCAATGCTGGGTCCTGACTCTCTACCCTGATCTTCTCCTTCACCCGCACTTCCCGTCCCTTGTATGTAAATGTCCGATCTGCTTCGTCGTGAACCGGGGCCCGTGTTCCACCTAAAGCGACTGCGAGGCGATCCCGTATGCTAAACCCTGAATGCGACTCATCACCACCATTGTGTACTTCCAGTGTGCGGATCTCGAGGAGGAGAGCAGCGTCAAACACGCAGAGATGGAACGAGAGGTTAGATGGTAATGGGGGTTCAAAGACCTATGAAATTGAATCAGCTTCTCGAGCAACCATATCTATTCCAATACCCACATTTTCATCCAGGGGATCCTCCCACCATGGTAACTGCACGTCTGAGTATCCCTTCAGAGCTTGTCTTGCTTCCTGGATGTTATCATACAACAAACGGAATTGGCCAGCGACAAAGCTGGCATTTTTCGAGTCTCCTGTCCAAGTTGTAACATCGATTACATCCAAGCATGCATTGATGAGTGTTCGGACTGAGGTCAACTGTTGGATAACGAGCGGGGGTACGTGCGGAGCGGACGATATGGTCAGATCGTAGCTCGGTGAGCCGCGGGGTGGAGGCAACGTCGCGAGCCGGAGCTTAATATTCTGTCGCAAAATATGAGCCATGAAGTAATGAATACAACCTGGAGAGCAGCTGGTACCCCTTTTACGATCCTCGTCCCTATGCGAGTAATGACGCCCTTAAGGCTTTCGGACCGCACAGACGACAGAACCAAAGTCGAACCATTCTCAGCGGGGGCCAACAGTGCTGCACATTCTTCCAATCCGGCCTTCAACGACTGAAGGGTCTCTCGAAGCTGCAATAGTAACCATTCGAGCTCTCGAGCCTGCGATCGGGGGTCAGGGACACGTTCAGACAGAGTGTGCTGTGGGTGGGGAGTTCGCACTTGAGACTCAACTTGCTTCTTCACTAGCTCGTGACGGTCGATGGGAGGCCAGACAGCAGTGGACATGACGAAGGGACGGGGTAGCAGACCTCTAGGCAAACCGCAAGCATGACACGTCCGACATGAAGTTGTGGTTGATGGAGTATGGCTCGCTCGGCAGCATCCGTGCAGCCCTCTGGCCCGTGGCATCCTCGCATCTCATCCCACCAGGCCCTGCATGCCCACAGCCTTACCTGGCATAGCGCCGTCTTCTTTTTCTCCTCAGCTGTTTGTATTTTGAAACATATTTCAAGAGAATATTCACATTAAAACTCTGCAAACGGCCATCCTCACTCAATAAGTTTTGAATGCTGCTTGTGTATATTCTCAATTCTGCCACACACTCTCTCACTCTCGTGTTTTGCCCGATCCGTCTTGCGACAACTTCACTGCAATCGGCTTGTGACATGGGTGACCTCATAGTGGATGATTTGCCTAGGCTCGGGGTAGCTTTTACTAGGCGCGAACAAAGCCATCTCACCAATACGTCACAGCCCTACCTATGCCCTTCCATAAAATCATCGCCGACCTCATCTCACCACCAGAACAAAACCCATCTGCAGTGTGCCCTCCTACTCGCGGCCTTCTTCCGCCCAACCCAAACTTCGTCTATATTCTCTTCTCTGTCCATATTGCTTGCTGTAATAGATAATACTCCTAATATTCACTATCCAGTGCACTGCTTCTCTCGATATTTAATTTGCCCAATCAGATCTCAGTCATGGCAACTCGTAAGTGACCTGAACCACTCCAACGTAACATCCTCTTAGTATTGACTCAAAAAGGACTCATCCTGAGCCTCCTGGCTCTTATAATCCTCGCTGGCGGCATCTTGCTCCAATTCCTTGTAATCCTTTCTGGCGGAGTCAATGGCAATCCCGAAGATCAGCTCTATTTTCTCGAAGCCAGCAATATCGGTAACATTCCCAAGGCTCGTAATCCATCAAGATGGACTTTCTTCGCTATATGCGGAGTGGGCGCCAATGGCCACAACGCAAATTGCGGAGCTCCTGTCCCCGCTCTACCATTTGATCCACCTCGTAACTTTCATACCCAGCAAAACGTCCCTCATCAATTCATTGGGTATGTTGAATCATCCCTGATGCCCTGTAGAAGACTTATTGACATTGGCAGGACACACCATTACTACTACCTTTCGCGATTCATGTTCGCCTTCTACCTCATGTCCCTCTTCTTCTCCGCGGCTGCTCTATTCACTGGGCTGCTGGCACTGTGCAGCAGATTGGGCGGCTATCTCTCCGGTTTGACTACCGGTGTTGCGCTCTTCTTTCAAACCCTCGCTGCTGCCCTGATGACGTGAGCAACCCCTTTTTCCTTTTTTTTCCTTTTTTTTCCTTTTTTTTTTTTCCTTTCTGTAATCTGGTTTCGTTGACTGACCTCACGCAGTGCCTGGACCGTGCAAGGACGAAATGCCTTTCGCAGCAATGGCCATTCGGCTAAACTAGGAGTCAAAGCATACGCTTTCACTTGGACTGCGGTGGCTTGTTTCCTTATCTCGACCATCCTATTCTGCTGTGGTGGTGCGATTGGACGGGATAAGTCGGGCGTGAGCCGTAAACGCTCCACAAAGTCAGCACACAGCCGTGGTAGCTTTCTGGATACGGAGTCACAACGGAGGGTAAAAGATGATTACTCGTGATTTATCTGGTCAGATTCACGGCGATTGATGCCACCCGCTTTCAGCTCTTGTAACGAACATCTTAATTTCCACCTGTCATGATCTCATGTAACTAGGATAGTCTTTCTTTTCAATTGAATTTAGGGAGTGTTATATCAGGTGGTTATGGTCCATCAAATGTGACGTGGGAGCGTGGATGCCTGGCATCAGCTTGACCTGATGATTAGTGGTTGCTGCTAAGAGAGATAAATGGACACATTGAATCATCCTCCCACATACCCACCACCTACCCACCGGTTTTAGTCGGTATCAGATGTGAAAGTTAGGAATGGAAGCCATCAGCTGGAGAGCTAATTAGTCAGCGCTCTTCCCACAACCTTTATTGCGCGCTGCCTTTTGAAACACCTCCCTTTTGGCTTAAACCATACAAAAATCGTTAAATCTGAAATTAGGGGCTGTTTAACTGTGGATTACATTTACGGGATGGGTTTACGGGCTGTCATAACACCTGGTAGGGGGTTGGAGCGCCTAGTAAGATGGTTGCTTTCCGTGTCGGCTTTCCTTTTATTGAATTAACCTTTCTTTTTCTCCCTCCTCCTCCTCCTCCTCTTCCTCCTTCTTCTTCTCCTCCACCTGTTTCTCCTGCCTCATTCTTCTCCTTTCTCTGTTTTCCTTCTTGTCCCCTTCTTCCTTCTGGCTCTTTTCTTCTTTTTGCCTCCTTCTTCTTTCGGCCCCTTTCATCTTTTTGCCCCCTTCTTGTTCTCCTCCCCTCTTATCCTACTCTCGTTCATAGTCTCCTCTCACCATTATTCTCTCCTTCATTGTGCTCCACCCCTTCTCAATACTACAAACCCACTCAGTGTCTTCTCCCGAGGACGTGCTCAAAGAGGCAGAACAGCCACTGCTGCGGGCGCAGGGTGCGCCGAAGATCATGTAAGTAAATGTGACCTGCACATGAGTATATAGGTGGTACCATGCGAAGGCACTACTCTGACAGAAGTATGCATCCCGCTCTTGCTTTCCAAGGCCCCGCCTCGTCAACAAGACCAATGCCAAATGCTGCAATGCTATTTGACTAGGAAGGGCTGCTTAGCTGATGAAGGAGGGGAAAGCGGAGAGCGGAGAGGGGCAATGGCGCATTTCCGCCACCCTTTCCGGCATGATATTTTCCCAAGCCCCAACTTGTGCATATACCGATGCGTAATATAATGGCCTGTTCGGTTCAAGGAACTCAATTCCTACCTAGGATGATCTCATGTCAACTAGTATGGTCGCTTCTTTTTCGCTGAGTGTACGGGCCCGATTCTTGAGCTCATGGCGCCATATCCGGTGCTTGTGGTACTCCCAAGTATATTGTAGCACCAAGGGGGGTGATTGTACCTGCTTGGGCTCGTCCTCGGCACATGCTCGTTGTTTCGGTGAAAGGCTGAGAACAAACTTTGGGAAAGCTCGAGATATGTGTATGCAGGCGGTCTCCCAAATAACTTCTGCAGCATGTCCTCGGCGAAGGCAGCGGACCTATTGCAAGCCAATACAGACACACTTAGAAGATGCAGTCAGCTTTCACTGAATATTCCGTCTCGACATGGGTAGACCAGATTCCTAGAACGGGTATACATTCATTTGTACATGTCTGATAATCAAAGTAAGGCTCATCATGTTGCGCGGTCATCCATCTCTATACCACCAAACACACCTGAATGGTCTCCCTCTGAACCCAAGTTTTCATAATATTCGTGTTGATTGCGGCATTCTCTCAGATTCCCTTCACTTTCTACTTCTATAGAAGCAACCTCGTCCATCGGGCTACTTGGCACATTCCCGTCCGGAAGGGGAGCTTCCACAATGAGTAACCCTTCCTCGGTCCTTGTGATATCATCGGTCCCAGTAAATGAAAGACGTTTCCGTCTCAGTGGTAAGGGAGGAATGGGGCGAGAATTTGCAGAAGAAGATATGCGCTGAGTGGGTGTGATAAGCTTGTCTTTTGAGCCAATTGGCTCGTTGTTTAGTAAAGAAGATGGATTGGATTGGTATGTTGATGACGGTGTAAGCTCTGGCGTACTGGCGCTTTCTGTGCGGTTTGATTGTTTCATTGTAAAAGGCTTCCGTCTAGTAAGATTTGCCAACGCGGACGCACTGGCTGCACCCCAGGCGCTGGTTCTTTTTTCAGGCTTGGGAGGCAACGGTAACGGTGTGCCAGGTGGAGGCAAAGGCTGACCTCTCCCGATAGGGTGAGATGGAGATCCTAGAGGCGGAGTGAACGCTTCTGATGTGATCTGGGAGGATAGGGGAATTTGAGGGGATCCAGACCCAAGAAATTCCTTTGGACCCTGTATGCCACCACTGACGGTATGTCTTGAGCCCACTACATGCTGTTCCGGATCAACACTTTCAGAGGTAGATGGCGAGGATGAAGCGTGATGTTGTCGTGATACAAACCATTTCTTCGCTGCAGCGGTCGCTGAATTTAATGAATGGTTTAGCGCTTGTCTTTTCTCTGCAGACCCAAGGACAGGGAGCGGAGAAGATATGTGTTTGGAAAGAAGGTCAGAACTGCGGCTTTCGGTATCTGGCGAGTTAGAGGATTTTGTTGTAGTAGTCCAGACGCTTGCGGAGCGCGCAAGCAACCTTTCAGGATCGTCGTTTCCGGTCCCATTGTTAGATGATAGGAAATCGGAAGTCGTATTAGAGTCCGATTCGAGAGAAGTGAATCGACTAGCCTGGGTTGGCGATCCCACTGGAGATTCAACTGGGGATGCAGATTGTGATTTGGAAATAGACTTCATGGTGGCAGCGGCGTCTTGCTGGTTTGCACCACTTTGCCTTTTCACAGTTTCCGCACTCGTGGAGCTCATGTCCACGATAGGGCTAGCTACGCTTGCAAACGACGATGATCTCATGGCTCTGGGTCTGTTGGCTTCTTTGGCATCAACTACAGGCGGAATGGCCTCTGTCAATTCATTCGGATTACGTATTGGCATCTTCCTATTCACGACTTTCGAAGGGGTACCTGGCACCATCGGAGGGGTTGAGTCTCCTATTCTCCGGGATACCTCACCGGAGTTGGTCCTTGACATCGGAGGTGCTTCAGCAGAAGCTCCGTCTAAGTCGACATTCTCACTATGACAATCGGTGGGTTCAGTAACCGTGGTCCCCGCGGTGTTAAGAGTGTTATCCACGATATCATCCGCCCATATACCACCTCTGAACCGTTGGGAAGCGGTGTTGGTCCATGGCATATCGTCCCAAAATGGCAAAACCAGAGTCTCATTTACAACCTCCCGAATCCTGCTTTCAATTGCTCGGAGTATAACCCCGTAGGTTATTTGTCGAGAACTCACAATAGGCTCCAGTGATATATCCATTTTAGGGGCAGACTCGAACGATATCCACAGGCGATTGCTTGGAGGTGGTTTTATCCTTAGCAATATATGGCCCTCAAGCTTTCGAAGTATGGTCGCGAGGACAAGGGTAACTTCACGCGCTTTAAACCGAGGGCCAAGATCGATACGTGCAACGGCAGATATGTCTATGCGGAAATTGCCCTTGTATTTGACGTTGGCTTCAATGGTTAAGCCCCCATCAACGGTTAGTTCTCTCAACTTTGGATTCGTAATGAATGGAGGTAAATCGCCCATATCTATCTTCTGAAGTTTAATATCATCGATGAATGCTGGCTTCGGAACACGGGCAATTTTCTTGGTGATTTTCTTCCGAATGAGCTCCTCCATCTCCGCCGTCTTGTATAGACCAAGAAATAGCCTTCCCACCAAAGCGTTGATCCAACGGGTCTGTAAATTCTCTTCTGAGGCATGGAGCTGCTGGACAAGCTTAACAAGATGGGCTGTGTCGAAATGTAGCGGAGTTGGTGGGATTTTGGAAGAGCTGGATGCTCGTTCCTGATTTTGCAATATTGCAAAATAGAAATCTTCTTTCTCTGAACAGTTATCCGAGAAGAAGAAGAACGGTTTCGCGGAAGCCTCAGTATGCCCAGCCGTATTATTCGGAATCAACCGAATGCAATTACGCTTAATCCATAGTTCTCCTTCCGGTATGATTTCGCCTCCTGAGTATATATCCACTTCGTAAAGAGCAAGTGAAACGACGTGGCGTACCTCTAACTGCTCTGAATCGTCATACAGCATGAGGTGACCATGTCTTGGGACAGTCAACACCACATATCCAAGTTCAAATCGTATATTTCTTCACATACCTTAAGACAACGTAGAATAGATTACGAGCCTTCTTTCTCCCATTGGTGCCATCCAATGTTGGTGTCGATGTCTTATTGCGGTCGAAGATGCTCCTGTACATGCTCTGGTACACACTCGGGCTTTCGGCAGCAATAATCCCACCCACAGCTGTTGTTCGCTCTGGAGGCTTCCCATTTACTCCTCCGGGGACGTATTCCCGACAAACTGCGAAATATCCTGCCGCGACGTCGGGCTCATGGACGCGAGGCTTCAGCTCGTCAGGGAGGCTTTCCAGTTCGGAATTTGAGGTGCTTGGCTTCAGGACATCTGGAGGGGAGTTGAAGTCTCCAGTTGTGTCATTGCATGAAGCAGCCTCGATTACTGGGAAGGTAAAATAGGCATGGACGAGTATGGCACCTAGAAGGAGTGGTACAAAAGTGAGGCCACCAAATAAGTAAATGGCGAGGAAAACTGATGGGGTCGGCATATTGCTATGTAATAGTGTACGCAGACTGCGACACAGTCACTCGTATAAATTTCTGACCCATTGGTGGGATACAATAAACCGCAATGATGCAGATTGGTGTTGTCTACTGAACGATGTCAACCTCCAAGTTGGCCGGTTAGGCTTACGGCTTGGCCTGACTAAGCCGCACAAGCCACCTATACTCTTGCGAATGCGAGCACGTGAGGGGCCTTGGTAATATGGCGGTCTCAATCTATTGGCCACTTCGTCTTCACTGCACTCGAAAACCCATCAAAGCCCTTCTTAGTCTACCACCTGACTCTTACCTACCTCCCAACCCAATTTTCCATTTACCATATTCAATCATTCAAAAACATCACCAAACCGTAGTAACCTCGGAGATGGGATGGACATCGGGTTTATGATAATAAGGCTCTAGGGGCCATACCATGCAAAAGGATGTTTATAGAGATAGATGAAGCGAAGCATCTAAATAAACGGCCTCTTGAACCCGTAAGAAACTTCCCCTTCCAGATGTGCTATACAGTGTGTTCGGGAACGACAGACTTGGAACCCTAAGGAAAGATCGCTTGAAGGATAGTGATCGCCATATCCAACGTTATGCGATGGGATCATGGGAGAGATATCATACATCACAAAGTAGGAAGTATTGCGCTCGTTTCCGATCTGGATCGCATATGGCCCCTTCATTGGAAAGAAATGCGCTCTTGATGAAGTATAAAGGGGGCATTTTGAAGATGGACGGAAATATGAAGTCTGCGAAGCGGTTGAGAGGAGAAGGTCACCGGGTGGTGAGGCAACTCGTGAGACATTATTCAAAAGCACGTACAGACTACTGGATACTAAATCCTGTTCTTTCTATCCCTTGTTTATATCGAAGGTAAACTATTGTAAGCAAGAGAGGAAGAGTTAGTATATACCTAGGTTATGGCTATCTGATGGCCATGCCTTCAGATATAGCTTAATTAGAGCTTTAAAAGCACTCACGAATTGCTACATCACCTAGGGAGGTTATAGGCGCGATACATTTGTACTTAGGGGAAGTCCATCCTGGCATAAGACTTCTTGTCTGTATACATTGAAGATGTTATCCAGAATTCAGTTCGCAGTAACCTTATTTTCTGTGAAGAGCCTTGCCTCGGCATTCATTCTCATGGTTGAAAGAGTATATACAATCCCCCATTATAGAGGTCACAGAATAACGGTAATGCCGCAGGTTTTGGACTGCTCAAAGCTACTCCTAAAAAGCCACTAGATCCTAGCAGGCGGATAAGCCTGTAGGGGTAGATTTCGTTAATTCGACTTCCCACTATGCAGTTTACGCAGAATAGCAGCAGAATTTCCTGTCTGCGCCGTCCCGAAAGCTCATCCGCTCTTCCACTTCTCCCCAGTGATCCTCTCATACGCCTCGCGATACTTCTCCGCCGTCTTCCTCACAACGTCCTCCGGCACCTCCACATCCTCTTTGCCCTTAAGTCCGTTCTCCGTCAACCAGTCCCTCAAGAACTGTTTATCGAAACTCGGCTGTGCCCTCCCCAGATTCTGTTCCCACGTATCCTTCGGCCAGAAGCGACTGCTGTCCGGCGTAAGCACCTCATCCACCAGTACAACTTCATCCTCCTTCTCCGGGTCGAAGCCAAACTCGAACTTGGTGTCTGCGAGGATGATGCCGACCTCCTCAGCCCTCTTCGCCGCAACCTCGTAGATCTGCAAGCTCAACCTTTCAATCTCCTTTGCTGCCTTCTCACCAACGATTTCCGTTGCTTGCTTCGGGCTGATATTTTCGTCCTTGCCGCCGACTTCAGCTTTTGTAGACGGTGTCCATAGCGGTTGAGGCAGCTTCTGGCCTTCGATCAGACCTTCGGGGAGGGGAATCGAGTTGACGGTGCCGGAACGCTTGTACTCGGACCACGCGGAGCCGGTTATATAGCCCCGGACAATGGATTCGATGGGGAAAATCTTGAGGCGGCGGACGGTCATGCTGCGGGGAGCGAGAGTGGACTCGAGGAAGGAGAGAGAGGAAGGCAGGGTCGAGTAGAGGTAGTGGGTTCGGAGGTTGGAGATTTGAGAGGTGAGATATTTGAACCAGTATATGCTGCTGGGGTGTCAGATCTAGTCAAACAGTGGATTGGAGCGGGAGTTGTACCTCATTTGTGTAAGTAGGGCGCCTTTTTCTGGGATGCCCTAGATTGACTCAGTACGGTACTCAATTTGAAGAAGTAGAAGAAATGCAGTGATAGAAACCTTTCTAATCGCAAATCAGATTACCCAAAGACAATTGGGCACCTTTGTATACCTAGAGAAAAAAAAGAAGCTTTCCAAGTGGTAAAATTCACTTACATTCTTCATGATCACATCGTATGCAGATATCCGATCACTTGCTACAAAGAGCAGTGATTTATCGTCAATGATGTATACATCTCTCACTTTTCCGGAGGCCAACTTTTCCAATTGATGTTGGATATCAATCTGAACAACTGCAGAGGATGCCATCGTGAGTATAAGAAGATTATTATGCAAGAGGAAAAATGTCTTGTGGTAATCTTCTGTGATGGCGGGGAGCCATATGTCCGAGGTCGCTTGTGGCTGGTAACGTGCCGCAGAGGGAGGGGCTTTGCGCGGGTCCAAATTGGGTTAGCGCTTTAGCCACAGCCAAGACCTTACTAATCCTGCCCACAATTTGGCGAGCTTCTCAAAATACTGAACTTCGTTCGTCGTGCCAAAGTCAACTAACCCACAGGACCTCTTCTTTGACGACCCCATTCAATCAAAAGAGCCGGCAACATGGGACGTGGACCGTAAGTATTCACTTTCAATACTTTTGGAACTCGATTTCAGATTCGACTTGGTCCTGATCTCGCATTGGTGTCCTTCGATTTTGGGGGGTATTCGCTAACTTCGTGATATAGAAAGAAGCATCAGAAGCGCCTTAGCGCCCCCTCGCACTGGCTCTTGGACAAGCTGTCCGGTACGAAAACATCTCTGCGAAAAAATATAACTAGAAGAATTTGAGAATTAACATTTTGCAGGTGCCTATGCTCCCAAGGCGTCCCCCGGTCCTCACAAGCTCCGCGACTGCATGCCCTTGATCATCTTCCTTCGCAACCGCCTGAAGTATGCGCTCAACTCCCGCGAGACCAAGGCCATCCTTATGCAGCGCCTCGTCAAGGTCGACGGCAAGGTCCGCACCGACGCTACCTTCCCTGCTGGCTTCATGGACGTGATTTCCCTCGAGAAGACCGGCGAGAACTTCCGTCTCGTCTATGACACCAAGGGTCGCTACACCGTCCACAGGATCACTGAGGAGGAGGCACAATACAAGTTGGGCAAGGTCAAGCGCGTCCAGCTTGGCAAGGGTGGAATCCCCTACTGTGTTACGCATGATGCGCGAACGTGAGTTTGCTCTCTATCAGCCGTTGGACACAGTTTGGGCGAGATGCTTGAGGGATACCTTTTGCATCAGGCTCCAGACCGATCCTTCGGCGAAGCCATCTCGAAATATCATACTAAATGGATATAGGATCCGCTACCCCGATCCCGCCATCAAGGTTAACGACACCGTCAAGATCGACCTTGCTACAGGCAAGATCACCGACTTCATCAAGTTCGACACTGGTGCTATCGCCATGGTCACTGGTGGTCACAACATGGGTCGTGTTGGTGTCATCACTCACCGTGAGCGCCACGACGGAGGCTTCAACATCGTCCACATTAAGGATGCTGTTGACAACGAGTTCTCCACCCGTGAGAGCAACGTCTTGTAAGTCTTTGGTGCAAAGGCTTGGTTTATTGTTTACTAATATGTCGTAGCATCATCGGTCAGGAGAAGCCATGGGTCAGCCTGCCCAAGGGTAAGGGTGTCAAGCTCACCATCGCTGAGGAGCGCGATCGCCGCCGGGCTTTCGCTCTTGCCGGACACTAAGTGTAAGGCTAAGTGTGGGAAGAAGACGATTGTGGGGATGAAAAAGGAACTGAGCTTTGATTAAGACATGTTTATGTGTCTACTAGGCGTTGGATCTTACGAGGGAAACGCCTGGCAAGGCTCGGGCAATCTGCATATCAAACGAATACCAAGTAGCTTCAAGCAAACTTCAGTTCCAGTTTGTCAAGTGATTATGTGAACGCCTGTATCGTGCCGTTACTGCTTACCAAATGTCGAAGAAGGGATAGGAATACGGGATATCTTATATTAGTCTCACATGCGGCTTAGTGTAGCGGAGGAATGGCTGAATAAGGCTCTTCTATATCGGGAATTTTGTAGGGTTCTGAAACGTGGTTGTTTCGCGGCAGAGCATCAGAAGGACGCACAAATTCGGTGATGCTCTAGGAAGGGCGCGTGCTGGCCATCCATGCCTGATGGTTACCATCTGGCGCATCATGATACATAGCCCTATATCGTCCGGCCGTATCTGAGGCAGAACGAGTGGGTTCCGGGGGGAGGTGGGAGATCCAAAGTAGCGTCGGCGACGGGGGCATCGGGTGTTCTGTGCAGCGAACTCCAATTAAGCCGGCATGGATGCTGCATTTGGAGCAGTTCGCTTATCACTCTTTTCCCAGAATCCCGGCCTTGGGTGAGGGGCCTGTTGCGGTGTCTTGCAATTTGGGGCACTTGAGGGCATGTTTGAGAGAGAGTGCACCGTGAGGCTGGGTTCAATGTTATGCGAAAGTTACTCACCATATCTTCGTGTCACGGTCCACGGGTGGTGACGACGGATAGGTGACCTTGATAGCGTGCGGTGCTTGCGACGGCCCGCCGAACTTGCGGCTGCGCAGCTTTGTTGAACCGCTCTCGATGGTCCGGGGAATCGATAGTTGTTATCGCGCAGGATAAAGCTGTAATTGAGCGTCTCTAGCCGACCTCGTCCAACGTCGTGGCTTGCTCCCTTTTGCTTGCAATTGGCCTCCAGGGCCTCCGCCTCGCCTATCCGCAGTGAACCTCCCCCAAGCCGCAGCCCATCTTTCACTTCTGCTCTCCCCGCCGGCTCACAAAGCGAGCGCTGCCAACTTTACTTGCTTCTTTCTTGCTTCTTTTCCACCGACGACACGGCGATTCTTACACTGTCGCTGTGCCCAATGTCAGTGCCAGCGTCCACGTTTCACCCCTGAGCCGTCACTCCTTTGCTCTTCGTCGCGCGTGGAAGCCCGTTCGCGACCCCGTCTAACCCTGCGTAACCGCCGTTTCCAATACCCTTTTCGACAAACCACGATCTCACTCCCATCCCTCCCTTGGAACCCAAACACCATCTCGGGGTTCTGAAGACCAGTCTCTGGCGAGCTGGTTGACTCGGGACTCATTATATTCTTGCCTATCATGTTACGCCCAGCCACACCTTTATCGATACTCTTCTTCGCGGCATTCGTCTTGCTCCTCCTATCCACACTATCCACGCCGATTATCAAAGCTATTCCCCTCGGAACCGTGCGGGGTATCAATCTTGGTGTGTTCGGGTACTGCAATGACAAAGGCTGCGAAGGACCGAAGATTGGCTATGACACAGGTATGTAGACCCAAGTAGAGCGCCTTTAGTATCACAGGAGGTAATTCTAAGGGCAATAACGAATATTGTTTTACTGACGACTGGATTCATAGATAAACTGTTTGGCGATGGCAAGAACAGTGACCTCGACTTCTCGTTGCCCTCTGCAACACGCCATCAATTATCCACGATCCTTATTGTGCACCCGGTTGCGGCGCTGCTCACACTGATATGCTTCTCTCTAGCCATTGCTGCACACTTTCACTCCCCCGCGCACTCCCCCCGGTATCTCCTAGCGCTCCTGATCCTCACCTTTCCGACCCTCCTGGTATCATTACTGGCTTTCCTTGTCGATGTCCTGATCTTCGTCCCGCATATGGCTTGGGGAGGATGGATAGTCTTGGCTGCTACAATCCTCATTGTCGCAAGCGGCGTGGTCACCTGCGCCATGAGACGTACTTTGGTCAGTCGCAAAGCAAGGAAGAGGAGGATTGCTGAGAACTCCGAGATGAACGGTGAGAACTACTATGCTGCTCGAACAGAAACCACCGCAGATTTACTCCCGAAAGCCGAGTCCCCACCACCCCTCTCTGGTGATACCGTCACCCCAGGACAGGACAAAATGCCAGAGTTCGCGGTTTTCGAGTCACGAAAGCAGCAAGATCAAGACGAGTTGACACCTTTGAACGCTAGGAATCCTTCTCTTAAGACTACAAGCAGCGACGGACGTGGAACTTCGGAGAGGTCATACCCGTCTCGAGGCCCTTCTGGTCGAGGGCGAACACCAGTAGATCAGTACGGAAATCCTATTCCACCAATGCCCAATGATGGGTACACGATGCAGAATATTCCGATGCGTCAAGGACCACCGCCCAGGGGAGGCATGAATAGTCGCGGAAGGGGCGGTTACCCACCGAGAGGGGCTCCAAGAGGAGGCTATGGCCCACCACGAGGAGGGCCGCGAGGAGGTCAGCAGGGAATGGTGCGCGGTCCACCACCTCCGGGATGGAATGGTGGAAGAGGAGGGTACGGACCTGGACCTGGACAGGCAGGGCGAGGCCAGCGAGGTCCTCCGCCAGGTTATGACAATGGTTACTACGGGCAAGGGCCACCTCCTCGTGCACCAGGCCCATATGGCCCGCGAGAGGTATCACCTCCACCTGGTCTGCATCCTCCAATGCCTGTTGGTCAAGCTCTTGAAATGCAGGATCGATCTGGAACTCCACCCCAGAATCAGAACTATGGTCTACGGGACAGCGATGATGATGTGCAAGGCATGCTAGCTCTACAGCAAGGTGGATTTGCTGGTCCTCCTCCTCCTCAGCCTTCACGATCAAAGCCTATGAGTCCGGTCAATGGCCTTGGGCAAGAGCAAGTCCTCTCTTCCTTGGTTTCAAGGAAAAAAAATCTAACAACTATCAGGGAATACGGTCCAGCAAAGGTCAACTGGAACCAAAACGGCAATAGTGTGTCAGACCAAACAGTTCCCACGGTCAGCAATGGTGGTAGCGGCAGCCGACGTTTGTCGCCTATTCAAGATTCTCCAGTGGAGCTGCCTACTCACTCATCAACCATAGGTCTTCCAAACAATGCTCCAACGAGCTCTGGGGATTATTATGAGGATGTTGATCCGCAATTCGCTGAGCCTATCCAGCCCGTTGCTCATCCAGCTCCGCTTCCGGCTTCTCTGGTGCCGGGAGGTGGCAACGCTGACCCAAACTTCTTGAGCGCTGTCCCAGCCAACGTCAGCAATCCCTCCTTGAACAACTCAGATGACACGCCAGAAGGTTCCCGTTCACCAGCTGCCTCGGAGGCGTCTCACTTTACTTCCGTCTCACAACGTGGTGTCAATCCTAACTGGCGGCCACCGCCTCCAGGAATGGGTGGGCCACCCTTACCAGGCCAGTATGCCCCCTATGGTGGAGCTAGGCGACCGATGAGACAAGAAGATGTGATTCTAGAAGCGAACGCAGATAACCCCGACTTTGCCCTTCCAGGTGCCGGACCTGTTGGGCGCAGTCATCGGCGGGGACTCAGTGGCAGCAGAAGTGGTCGAGGAGGAGGCTCAATGAGGGCACCTGGCATGATCCCCTCAATGGGTGGAAACCGAGGGCCATACCCAGGTAATAATGCCATCTAACCCAGTGCGAACTCGATGATTTTGGAAACACTCGCATTGTCACGAACCAGCACTAAATTTCAGAGACCACCACCTCATGAGCGATCTGCCTTCGATATCCTTGACCAGGTTTTGAAGATTGATGGCTAAGGAAAGCTTCCAGACCATCCTCACTGTCTGCCTGGCGCCGAACCACCGAGTCCCTTTCGATTTCACTTCTGATACCAACAACCTCTATGCGTTTTCTTTGTTTCTAGATCTCTGACGAACGACTACTTTCTCTTCTTCTGCTGTATAAACTTCTTACTTCGCGGCTTTCTCAAGGAGAATCCGGAGGGCTGAAAAAAAGATAGTAACAGTTTCCTTTCCTTTCTCTTCTTGCAATGATGTTAACTGAAGAGTTTAATTTCTAGTTCCTCGATGCATCGGCTCGGCTTTTCGGGCAACAGCGGCGGTCATTGTGGCTCATTGTTGCGGCTTGTTCTCTTCTTCTTCTACCCATGGCCTGCGGTCCGAAGACTTTAAATTCATTTTCTGCAGGTTGCGATGGAACGACCGAATACACCTTTCCTTTCTTATTTTCACATTGTCACGATATTTGATTCGAGGCGGCCTACATCAATGCCGTGATAGCTGTATTTTAGTATATGATGGCACCTCACTTCTCTTTCTTTGATCAGCCAATGAGCTCTACACTTCTCTCGACCTGTTGTGGCGAGAACGATGATTAATCATATTTGCGATCATGGGCGGTAATCGTGGTTCTCTTTTTCGCTTCGGCGGACTTATCTTTTCTGCGTCGCACTCCATTCAGCTGTATGGGAGCTGAGATTGAGATAGATATGGACGGGATAGGGTCCGTATGTGTAGGCTAAGGTCAGGCTCTGGGTGCTTTTGAAGGATCACCAAGGTTGAAGCTGAAGGCTAGGAACGAAAATATATACGGGTTTGAAAAGGATTTGTTGATTAATGATATGTTTGTTGCCTGTCCTGTTTGACTATGATATTGATTGCATACCACCTACCGTATAGCAATGAACAGCAAACAGAGGACATGACTGAGCAAGACCTGATATCTCCGATAACGGCGTTGGATGATATTTGAGGCCACTTTAGCTGCGCTGCTTTTCCCAAACCCCACCAACCACAACCCCGCTGCATCCTGTGTCACCATCCGACTTGAACATAATTGTTTCCAAACTTCTCTGACTCTGATTTCCCTCCAGATAATTCTACCACCAAACATGGACTCCGAATATTTCACCTCGCACAACCCTAGCTTCCCTAAGAAGAAGTGTGGTTCGTACTCTTTACCTTTTGATCACAATTGAAACCTTCAACTAACAACGTCATACAGGAGTTCTCGGAGCCACAGGCTCAGTCGGCCAGCGCTTCATTCTCCTGCTCGCCCTACACCCACACTTCGTTCTTCACGCCGTCGGGGCCTCGGAAAGGTCTGCGGGCAAGAAATATAAGGATGCTGTGAGGTGGAAACAGGCCCTGCCGTTTACGGATCGCATTGGGAATCTGGTGGTGAAGAAGTGCGTGCCGGAGGAGTTTGCGGATTGCGATTTGGTATTTTCGGGGCTAGATAGTGACGTTGCTGGTGATGTTGGTATGGATCCTGAACACTTTGAGCCAGGGTGAAGATACGGACATTGTACTAATGCATTGAACAGAAATGGCCTTCCTCAAATCCAACCTCGCCGTCTTCTCCAACGCCAAAAACTACCGCCGCGACCCTCTCGTCCCGCTGGTCGTCCCTACCGTAAACCTTAACCACTTGGACGTGATCAAGCACCAAAGAAAACACCACAACCTAGAAAAGGGCTTCCTAGTCTGCAACTCCAACTGCGCCGTCATCGGCCTCGTCATTCCGTTCGCAGCTCTGATCTCCAAGTTTGGCCCCATAGACCAAGTTTCCGTCGTTACCATGCAAGCCGTCTCCGGCGCCGGTTACCCAGGTGTCAGTTCCATGGATATCATCGACAACGTCGTTCCCTTCATCAGCGGCGAGGAAGACAAGCTCGAAACCGAGGCCCAAAAGATCTTGGGAAGTGTCAATGATGATGTCACGGGCTTTGTGGATCAGCCCATGCGCGTCTCCGCCGCCTGCAACCGCGTTGCTGTGCTCGACGGCCACATGGCCTGCGTTTCGTTGCGGTTTCAACGGCGACCGCCACCCGCTGCAGAGGAGGTCAGGCAGGCGATGCGGGACTATGTTTCTGAAGCGCAAACGCTCGGGTGTCCGAGCGCGCCGGCGAAGGCAATTGTGGTTATGGAGGAGGCGGATCGGCCACAGCCTAGGTTGGATAGGGAGACTGATAGGGGGTATGCGGTTTCTGTGGGGAGGGTTAGGGAGGATGAGGCAGGCATCTTTGATATTAAATTTGTGGCGCTGAGTCATAATACTGTAATTGGGGCGGCGGGGAGTAGTATTCTAAATGCAGAAGCGGCGGTGCTTAAGGGTTATGCTTAAATAAGAGGGAGGGTGAGAGAAGGACATTGGAAATGTTTGAAGCAGACGAGGTACGCCACGAAAACTTAACGACCAGCTGTCGATTTTATGATTTCCTTCAAAGACACCGAAATAGCGAAGGGGTACTCATGCATCGAAGGCAAATCGAGTGTGTACCATGGCCCCCTATCATAACGCTGCAATGAAAGATTATGAACTAGATCCCAGGTCCTTTATGCCAGGAAATGCATTTACAAACTGTTTAAGTACCTAAGGCCTGTCCCTTAAATCCCTATTCGATGAAATAAACCCCATATACATAAAAACATAGACAGAGCCAGGGTAAACTGTTCTCCCATCTAACAACTAATGCAGTCCATGACTTCCTTCTTTTGTCTTTACTTTCGAGTAGATTCATGGTTTGAATATGGAATAACGAAAGGGCAGCGCTGTAAATTATAATCACATATATCTCCTAGCTTATGTATAAAAAGAGCTTTGGTATCAAATATAATTACTCATTTATTTGGTTCCTTCTTGCAAAGTTAGGAGGAGGCTGACCTGTTTTGAGAAGGGTTAGTCATAGGTCAAACACTACTAGAGACGGTTGCTTCCCTTTCCCATAATACAAAACGCATGTTCCCGTTGTGAACGGAGAAAAAGGGCATTCATCATCAACATTAGAAGACAGGTCAAGGCGGAGCTTGATTTGGGTATTCATACTGGGGGAAGGGTCCTGGACGGGGCAGCATCCCAGTGACATTTAATTCAGGTACGAGCGAGGATACATGCTGTTTGGGATATGCAGGTGCGGTCAAAAATTTACTTTTAATCGAGTAGATGCTGAATCTTTACCAATTCCCGCAATAGGATGCTGACCTAAAGAAAAAAAAAAAACACCCACCCAATGCTATAAATTTCCGTACCTTCTGGAATGAGACCTTCTGGCACTGCGAGACCGAAAGGGATGATGATGTACACGAGAAGGCCATGATGGCAAACCCATGCTCTTCCTCTCCCCTCAAGCCGGAAAATCCATAATCTTCCCCGGATTCATCAGCCAATGCGGGTCGAGCGCTTTCTTAATACTCTTCATAACATTGATGGTGTCGAGGCCGAGTTCCTTCATGAGCGAGTCCTTCTTCCCCAATCCGATCCCATGTTCTCCAGTGCATGTGCCCTCCATCTCAAGCGCTCGATCAACCATATCTTTGATGCACTTTTCGACGGCGGCGCGCTCTTTGGGATTCTTGCTGTCGTACAGGATGCTCTCGTGGAAGTTGCCGTCCCCGATGTGGCCTAGGATACTGGCAAAGAGGCCGAGGTCGTCCATTTCCTTCTTCGATATTTCTGTTTCCAAGTTAATCCCTTCAAAAATGACATAAGAAGGAAGAAAGGGGAGGGTATACCAATGATATCTGGAAGCCTCGAAAGCGGCACCGCAACATCCGTTGACCAGACCTCCAGCCCTTCTTTGCGGAGGGCAAGCATGCTCCATAGGGACTCTTTCCTCGCAGACCAGAGTGTCTTTTGCTCTTCGGCGTCGACGGCGAATTCGAAGTCGCCACTCTTGTGGGTTTTGGCGATGGATTTTACTAGTTTGACATTTTCACGGACCTGGTGTGGGTTAGACATATCTCACGCGTAGAAGATTGAATAACAAAAAGCTTACTCCTGCTTTAGTACCAGAGAACCTATTCATCAAAATCAGTAATGATACTATGCGCCTAGCAGAGCCGTACCCACTTGAAAAACATGGTTGGCACTTCCTTCCATTTCTTAACAGTGGATCCAGACTTGTTGATTACGGCCATTTGGACTTCATCCATAATCTCCATGGCCGCCACAGGGACACCCGTACGCATCACCTTTGCCGCCGCTGCTGCCGCATCACGGATGGTGGGGAATGTGACGACGGCCACACTCGTGTCTTGTGGAACTACTGCGAGCTTCAAGGTGATCTCAGTGACCAATCCTAAGGTGCCTTCGGAACCGATGAAAAGATTGGTTAGGTTGTATCCCGCTGAGGATTTGCTGCAAATTCGTCAGATAAACCGTTGGGGGCGCTCATAAGGGTGGAAATGCATACCGTGGCCTGCGGCGGGTCTTGATAACCGTTCCATCTGCAAGGACCACAGTCAAGTTAATGACCCAATCTTTCATTGTGCCATATCTGACTGCGTTCGTTCCACTAAGAATAGTCAATATCTAGTCTATCTCATCATCAGACATAATCCACAAACCTGCAGCTCGTTCCCACCATTCCGCCGATTCTAGCCTATCTATCGTCAACACGTGACTCGGGATTCCTTATGCGGTATTCCGCATGAGGCTCAACAGAAAACTTACAGATGGTCCTGGATCCACAGGGAAAAATAGTCCGGAGCCTTTGATCTGCTCATTGAGATTCATCCAAGGCACGGATGGTTGGACGACGACATCCATACTATGCATACTTGTCAGCCTCCAACCTAGGACAGCTCGTGCCTGATGATTTTCGCTTACTCGTCCTCATGCAGCGCGAGAATCTGATCCATGTGCGTGAAATCAATGCTCATACCGCCGTAGGGAGCAGAGAAATTGGCTTCCAGACTGGAACCTCCGGAGTAGGGTACTAGTGAAAGGGAATTAATCGTTATGCTATGGAATCGATTCCTAGAGTTTCTTACTCATTGGGACCTTGTATTTGTGGCACACTTTCGCGATTTGAGAAACTTCTTCGGTAGATCTTGGATATGCTACCGCCACCGGTAGCTGGTCAATATTGATGGAGGACCATTCGGAGTATCCATGCATGAGAAGGTCCTCGTCGTCGGTGCTAATAGCATCCTCTCCGAGCAGAAATCGAAGCTCGTCAATAGCCTGGGAGAGTGTTAGATATTGCATTCCCAATCTCAGAGGTTTCCTCGACCTTCTCCATGTCCGTCTTTGATGCATAACGAGGCGCTGTGGAACTAAACCAGGGCAGTTGCAATTGCGGGCTTCCATTATGAGCACCGTAGAGATATGTGAAGCTTCCCGTCAACGCTGTGAAGAGGATAACTCGACCTGAAGTCCAAAAAGGCTTCGAAGAAATGTTCGCTCTGCCAGACGTCTCGGTTGCCGTCGTCTGGGCCCGGAGGAGACCCCGCTTCAGCAATGGCGAGGCAAGCTGCCTCACTCGAGCAGCTGATGCGCGAAACATGGTGAGGGCAAAGAACTAGGTGGGAAAGGAGTCTTCTCCAGCTTTCAACGTTCGGAATTCGACAAGTCGTCTGCAGCGGCTTGTAAAGGCCATCAGTCTGATCCGGATGGCACGTCTGAAGAAATAAGTAAGGCGAAAGCAAGAACTGTGGAGTCCCCGCTACACATTTTGTAGTATAGTAATAATGGTGAGCGGGGAGAGGCAAGCTATTTGTGTCTAAACGCAGTTGGCGCGGGCCTTTAACCCTGGTCTTTCACTCCTTCAACGCACGGCTTGCACGCAGCGGGACAACGCAGAACCAAGCCTCCACTAACGGTCCCCGATGTCCTCAAAGTCGGTTTGAAAGCAGCCAGTAGAAGTTGAGCGGGCTGACTTGTTAGCGGTACGTATGCATGCTATGGCCAAACATTTCGGCTCATGCAACAAATTTACAAGGAAAAAGGGCTGCATGATCAGCTGCAGGGGTGGGGTTGAGGAAGCAGAAGCAATTGCGGGGGAAAAGATCGTGTCCATGGCAAGAAAGACTGATGAGTTGGTTGGTATGGAACGCGGTTATGGCCAGCCAGGAGCTCATACTGCAACGCTGGACAACGTGGTGTTGAGGGGAGAAGCGCAACATCGTCATCTATTTCGGCTACTGTCGCGTGACTACATCTCTAAGCAGTGAAAGACATGCACAGCTAACCGTCATGGAGGCCGTCCAGTACTGCCAGTGCCGCGGTAGCGGGATATAGATCTCTGTACCTTTTTTTGCCCACGCCGCACCCCTTCCTGTGGCCGGCAAATGCTTTCCTTTTCCAGCTGCGATCGGACTTGGGAGGTGTCTCTGTCAGGGGGACATGGCTCAACATGCCTGGTTCTGTGAATACGACCGTTATGGATGATGACCATAGCTTTGCGAAGAAAATCTTCGAAACAGCCCACCCACCTGAATTTAAAGCAATCTTAAATTTAAGATACAGTATACTATACTTCTTACAGCATACACCCAAGGGGTCGTAGTAAGAGGGACCAACATCAAGGGCAATAGAAACCAACATCGGGTGGCAAGCGACGAATAACGGGCCAAGCAACCAATAAAGACGCCTTTTCAAGTAGACAAAAGTTATATATGTGGCCACGGAACGCTCATACCAAGCCATTCATCACGAGAAGGCTAACTACAACATGAACGAAACAGTATATTATTATTAATATTTCATACGTTAATTAAAGCTGCAGGGCCAAGGAGTCTAAAATTCTAAAAAAGGGAATATGTGTGCCTAGATTCAGGTGGGCAGTTCCGAAGATTTCCTGACTTTGAGGCTCTCATGCTCCCGTCCATCCCATATCGAGACAGCAGCACTCGACGCGAACACTTTCCAACGGTGAGTATTCGTTGATGCCTAGTGCTGTACTCGTTTCGCCGAGGACTCGATGCATGAAGCAAATACGACAACAATTGGATTTCAGTGTTACGATTACCCCCTCAAAACTGGAATGCCTGTCGATGCAGCTGAAGTGCACCGTCAACCTCTTCGGTATATCGTGGGGGGAGGGGGAGGGAGGGGGGCAAACATGGGAAAGAAAAGATGGAGGGAGCTCGCATCCCACTCTTGCAAGCCACGCCACCACCTCGTCTGACGCCTGGGCCGCAAATGCGGTGAGAGGAAATGCCGCACCTTGCTGGCGAGCAACGAGAGGGCGTCTTGTACGGTGTGAAAGAAGGATGCCCAAGGGCATTAGAGCTCATTGTGTGGAACGGGAAGCCGGCTGGTGACGGGCATAAAAGACACGATGGAACTGTAAGCCACATGATGAGATCCATGGTCGATAAGCCGGAGCAGTCAGCTTATGAAATGCAGAACTAGCCAATGAGGGCACATGTCGGAATTGCCATGAGATGAAGAGATGTTGATGTTTTTGTGAACGTGACTGACTTCCACATGCAAAGTGTCAGAAATGCAGCGACCAGGAAGAGGCAGAAGACAAAAACAAGTGACGTCAAGTATCACAAACTAATTCTTTTATCTTGAGAGAAAAAATTGACAACAAAAAAAAACAAAAAAAACAACAACATGTGCAAAGTAGTGGTGAAACGCTGCAAAGCAGAAACAGGTTAGCATCACGCCGAAAACTCTCTGCTCCAGGGCTGGCTGCCAGGTCAACCTCGCCCCAGAAAACAAAACGCCCGCGCGATACCAACTCCGCAACGGCTCTATTTCTTATTTTCACTTCATCAACCCAGCAAACTTTCACGGGTACGGGCTCAAACACACCTACCCACCATGCCCAATTTAGAGGCGCAGCTGTCGAGTGAACTATCGCGAATTATCGCGAGCCCCTATCCGGTATCGTTGAGCGTATGTGCTACATCTCCGCACTTACCCAATACTTATTCGAATGCAACTCCCCCACCATCTCATCCATCATCACGGGATATGCACAAGAACAACACATAGTGAATTATTCATGCAAACAATTTACTAACATCTTCCTGTAGAATCTCGCAGAGCTCCTAGCCACTGGCGACGATCTCACCATCCGCAAATGTATCAACGATCGACCGCCATGCTTGATTACACGGTTAGCCGGTCTTGTTGCAGCAGCATTACCCCTCTGGTCCTTTGCCTTGAGCGCTCTGCAGCGTCTATGTATGTGATCACTCACCTTTTTAAACTACTCAATTTGTTCGCTAATCCCGCTGTGACAGGCTGCTGTTTGGAGTTCAAAGAAGAGTTCCTTCTCCAAAACCCTACCCTCCTTAACACCCTAATTACTAGGGCTGGAGCATCATCTTGTGATTTTGACAAGGTCAGTTGTATTCAAACAACAGAAATTATTCATTGTATCAACAAAGCTGCCCTCCGCCATCAATGAATTCTTCACGTGTCTGGATTCGCTGTAAATGTGCTTTTCCCTCTAGAGCAGGCAAGCTTACTTCAAACAGTACTTCGAACTTTGCGTGCTTTTGCTCTCAGATCCGCTTCCAGACGCCTTGCCGCTCCCTGCTTCGGCTCATGCTTTCTTCCTTCGTGCCTTCGAGCACTCGACGAGATCACCATGTGTGGGGACACTCAAGCCTGTGTATCGTATGCTGAACGGAGCTTGCCAAGGGCTTCTAGCTCATCAACCATCTGAAACTAGAGATAAATTTGAGAAAGAGTTACTCTCCCTTTTTTCATCAGATCCGACAAAGCAGGACTCTGTGCTTTGGCTCTGGTGCTTTGGTCTCGTCATCCTAGCAGAATATCCAGAAGAATCTGGAAGGATGCAAAGCACCTCATCTATTTTGCCTCCGCAAACTGCAGTCCAGAGGAATGATGGATCGGAGAAGAAGTGGAGGACCTCTGCTGGCCGCAAACTTTTCGGGTCAGCCGGGAGCATGCTCAAGACGATTAATCTTATTTCGCTCAATGTCATCTTGGCATGCAAAGCGAACCCTGGCATTTCAGATAATGAAGCAATGGAAGGGATAAGGATTGCCATGAAGACTCTTCAAGCTATCAACGTTGATGTTAGACAGCACTGGTTAGACCGCAGTCCTTTGGGCAAGTCAGTTCCTGCTAAATTGATGGGCAAACTTATAGGGAGAGACATCCATCCAGGTGTACAACTACATGTAAGGAAGTATCTCCAAAAATGCATTTTATAGCTAATTAGTGTATCAGGGCATCTGCTTTCTTGCATTACTGCTTAATGGCCAGAACCTGCCGCATCAGCTTACATCACTGTATCAAAAGGCTCTATTAGCCTTACCACAGTTGGATTTGGAACCGGTAGACCTTAGAGAAACCCTTTCAGCCTCTCTTACTCTTTTTGCGGTATGGTATAGAGCGGTCAAGACGGTACATGTACTAATTGTGTATAGCCGTTCTTAGAACAAACTGCGGTCCAAAACCTGATCCAAGCAGCTCTTCTGGCATATATTCGCCCAGCTTCATTGGTAGAGTTGAACGCGTTCCAGATAATGGCTCAAGAGCTTACAGCTGCTATCCCAAACTTTAAGGCGCTTTGTTCCAATATCTTGTTTACTCTCTCATCGAATGCTACTCAAGGAACGATTCGCGAGTTCCTTCGGGCACCGGCACTCGAGGAAGTGCATAAGCACGCAGCAGCTGACTCTTGCGAAACCTTTACCTCCGGCCTACGTCGAAACTTAGCTTTAAGTATTATATCAATGCTTCTGACTTCCGCATTGACAACTCAGTCAGAAGAATTTGGATTAGATCAGGCGCTTGTACTTGCTTTGATTAAAAAACAAAGCCAGCTCAGCTCCTCCCGAACATCATGCACTCACACTATGGCAACGAGCAAACCGCATCCATCGATTTCAATATTTGAGCAAGAATGTACACCCGCCGCATCTGGGCCGTACCCAAAGGACTGGAGGGAACGCATCACCTCAGAGTTAGAACGACAGAGCTTCTACCAACGCGATACGGTGATCCGAACAGTAGCACAGATATGTCAAGATTTGGAAAACAGATGTGAGCACGTTGAAGAGCCTCTTCGGGAAGAGAAACGCCGGGTCGTCGAACTGCAGACAAAGGTCAGGCAATTGACCGATCATATCTCAAATCTTGAAGCCGAGAGTATGGACCGAAAGATGATGATCGATGGTCTTGAGGCAGAGAGGGCCCAGTTGGAAACGGACCTAGACCGAGCCGACGAGTCGAATCAGGGCCTCTCCGCAGCTATGGATCAGCTCAAGCGTGAGTTTACGGACGCCAACAAGAAAGCAGAGGAGACTCTGCAAGCTGCGCAACAAGCATTTCACGCAAGAGAAACGGAATTCCAAACGACGATCCTGAACCGTGAAGAAGCACTACAGCAACGGAGTAAGGAGATTGAGGAGTTAAACAATGCGATCAAACACCTCGAAGAAAATAGTCGGAACGCCGAGAGCGAAATAGACAACCTAGCCACATTGCGTGAGACGTTGAAAGGCAGAATTGAATCGGTAGAAAACGATCTTGATTCAGAACGCCAGTTTAGGTCTCGGGCCACAGATGATATAAACCGGCTCAAGGGGTCCGAACTTGACCTTACCGGTCGTCTACAGAGCTGCAAGGCGGAAGTGGAACATTTGAAAGGCCAGCTAGAGGCCCAAGAAGAGCGTCATAGGGAGTTGATGCAGGCATCCAAAGAAGCCCAGGAAGCCCTGGTATCCAAATATGAAACAGAACTGCGAGTTTTGGCGGAACAGGTCAGTATAATTTCCTGTACAAAGTTGGGGTCACATTGCTTCTAACCATTCAATAGGCAGACGAAGCGCGTACCACTCTAAAGGCTGGATTAGAATCAGCCTTGGAAGCTGGCCGAGAAGCAAAGGATGCCTACGCAGTCAGTACTCGGGAATTAAAGCAGAAGGAACATATGCTTGCCAGCCTTGCAGCACAGGTTAAAGAGCTCTCTGCTGAATGCTCAGAAAAGGACCAGGAGCTTGAGGAAAGAGGCCGTAAGCTTCAGGAGAAAACCCATAGGCTTCAGGAAAAAGACCATGACCTTCAAGAAAAGGATCAACAGCTCCAGGAACTTAAAGCAATGAGACGAACTCTATTGACCAATCTGGGTATTGCTCCTACCGCTAGTCCTCCACCGCTACGGACCAGCGAGCGTAGGCCTGATGCACCAGAGCTGTCTCCCCAAACCCCACGACACCGTCGTCCGCGGAAGTCTGCGTTGAAAACCAACGAGGACAATGCGACAAGAGGCGAAACGGTCTCTGACTCCGCGATGAACGACTCGATCAACGCTTCTTCCCAGTCAAGCGATTCTTCCAGAGGCGGGCCTACTCCCAAACGGCCGAAACATAACAGATCATTCAAGGTGCCAACCATGCGCACCCCTCACGGACAAAAAAGCGGAAACAGCATAAGGTCTGCCGTCAAAAGAGCCACCTCGCCCCAACGCCCAGCCTTGTCGGATGTGTCTGCCCGATGCAATCTGTCACCCAACCGGCGGCACACGACTGTAGGCTTCGCCTTTGCCGACGAGGACGGATGTGATGAGGAGGTCATGGCCAAAACTCGAAGGGGGTCCCTCCATACGTTGACTCAGGGATCTTTTAATATGAGTGGGATATTTACCAGCACCCCTTTTATGCCAGGCAACTCACAGTCTGGAGCAGGGTGGCGTGACGAAGATGAGATGGATGAGGAGACCATTACGGAGTTGTAGACTTGTGTGTTTGCTTGCCCTCTGACGCGCTATGCAGATGTAAATGGTTTGTTAGGTCTGTGTTTGCTTTAGGGTTCAGGACAAGCTTTGCGCAGTTAGAGGATGTTTAACATCAAGGAAGCTCAGGCCCCGTAGGTGGAGCAACCGTTTCTCTTCAACTTTGAGATTCTCGAGTCATAACTTTCTATCACAATCTGCAAGCCATACCTCATTTGGGGAGACCTCGTCATCCTCACCACAATATTTGGCGTCTTCTCTCACATCCTTTGATCCTACCCACGCAGTTTCCGTTCGTCGACATCTTCACCCAGGTTCCTTCCTAATTCGTCTTTTACCCTATTAAGAAACAGTGAGTTGACACGCCACGTCGCGCCTTCCGCTTCACCGCTGCCTGCACTTTCTCAATTCGATCTCCACAAGACTGCTGCCTCACACTATACATCCTCACATCTCCCTCACATTCATCTCTACTCCTTCAACATCACCCTCACCGCCATCCCCTCCACTAGTAACCCGGTAAACAGCTACGTATCGCCATCACCGCCTAGCATGGATGACTTGAAGGAACTCACCAACCTGGTTTTCGCTGGGACACCTAATACTCATACACCTCCTTCTGCTTCTTCACCACAAAACACTCCTTTGTGTACGCCACGATCTACTCCTCCTAAATCCTCAAAGAGACCCTCCAGGATGGACCGACGCAACCGAGGGCGCGGCGGCAACCACCGCAGCTATGGCCCTACTGCACCTTTTCAATCTTCGTCGGGGAGGCCTAGACGCAGTTCTCAACCTGTGAATGGTTTCTCTCACTCACCATCGACAACGAATGGAGCTTCAGGTCACTATAACCACAGAGGCCCGCCCGGAGCTGCCCCTTTTCGACCTTATCCAACGATGAATGGACAAGCTGCCATCCAAAGCCATCCCAAAAATAGAGGACCTCTACTTCAAGGTGGCCAGGAGTGGAAACAACAATCTGAGGTTAAGGTCAAAGTGACGAACATGCACGACACCGATGCCCGCCGAGTCTATGAAACTCTACATCAGTATGGTACCATCGTGTTTATTGACGCCCTGCCGGAGCGCCAAGGTTCATTCAGTGCCTTTGTGGTATTTCGGTGAGTCACTATATAATGATTGTAGGCCCACAGACTCATTCGGCAATTACAGACCACCACCCAATCAGCCGTTCTGGGAGCGCTATCCGTCTATCGAGTTGTATGCTCAGAGGCCGTTCCTTGTGCCCAGTCCTGTTCAGCCACAGATCAAGTATCAGGAATATACTGTATTGTTCGCCCAGTCGGTGGACTTCGGTATGATGGTCGAGCAAACAACCATGATGGAGATGCATAGGGCTGTAGCTACTACAAACCCAGTCCAGGTCATAATGAATCTAAAGCGGAAAGAAATTGACGTCATTTTCTTTGTCCACCTTCAGACGACTAATAATTACAGACGCATGGGCGAATGCAAATATCGGTTCAGGCTGCCAATTTCCCAATTACAGCAGATCTACGAGGTACCAGGCGACAAGAACAGGCAACGATCCCTGGTCATCCCCTTCAACAACGCCCCAGAGTTCTTCAAACAGACTCAAGACATCCTCAGCACATTCAAGCCGTCGGATAAGAAATGGAGCGACTGGTTAACATGGTTTCGCCAAACTGAGGTTGTCCCACTGCCTATCAAGAAGCGAATGGCAAACACTCCAATTCCGCTCAATAATGATGCTGCCATCATTGATATTGGTAATCCCCAGGTTCTCTCTGAATGCTATATGTTGCTAATCATCCCAGGCCGTTGGACTACTTATAGGTTGACCTTCGACCAGTCTACATTGGAAGGAAACCATTATTACGCATTTCGAAACGCCCTGGTTGATCACAACGTCCAATTTAAGCAGGTTAACATCAAAATCGTCGGAAAGTCTCTCTCACGAATGTCAGAGTTCCTCCATGACGAGTTTCCCCGGCTCAAACCTGAAGCACCACCGTGTTCCCAATCTTATTTGGATCAACTTTTCACCGATCAGATCACATTGACCTTCCCTGTTCGATATCAGCTGGAAGTGTGCTTGTCGAACGGCTGGCTCAACGAACACAACATTGGATACAAGTTTTTACAAAAGCTGGGGGCCATGGATCCGGAAAAAGCTGGATACATCCTCGAGAAGGTTGCTGATCGACAAACACGAGTGTACAATCCGATGGAGATTTTTGATATCCCCGTTAAAGGGAACACTGTCAAGAATGTACCCGGTTACTGTGTGCTTACGCGAGCTGCTTCATTGACGCCCACTATGGTCCACGTGGCTACGGCAGTTGTAGAAACCTCTAATCGGATTGTGAGGGCATATAGGCAGTACGAGGAGCGCTTTCTCCGTCTCCGGTTTACTGATGAGAAAACTATCGGCCGCCTCACCAGTCAAGACGATAATAGGTCTGAGGAACTATTCCACAGGATTCGACGGGCCATGAAGGAGGGAGTTATCATTTGCGGGCGGCATTACCAATTTCTTGCTTTCGGGAATTCTCAATTTCGCGAACATGGAGCATACTTCTTTTCTCCCTGCTCTACCGTCAGTGTTGATGATATCCGTAGCGGCATGGGGAATTTTGCTCACATCCGCACTCCGGCAAAATATGGTGCCCGTATCGGACAATGCTTCTCCACAACCCGTGCTATCAACAGCACCAAGGTGGAGATTGTTGAAATAGCCGACATAGAGCGCAATAACTACACTTTTACTGATGGTGTTGGGAAAATATCGACTTTCTTGGCTCAGATGAGCGCTCTAGAACTTGGATTACAGAATCCTTCGGATGATTATCCTTCCCTTTTCCAGTTCCGGTTGGGTGGATGCAAAGGTGTACTTGCCCTCGATCCAAGCTTGAAGCGGCAAGAAGTCCACATTCGGCCCAGTCAATACAAGTTCCCAGCTCCACAAAAGGGTTTGGAGATCATTCGTTCCTCCGCGTTCGCAACAGCCTGCTTCAATCGTCAGCTCGTCATTGTGCTCTCCACGCTTGGTGTTCCAGACAATGTGTTCCTTCTCAAGCAGCAAGAAATGGTCAATGGTCTGGAACTTGCTACTAAAGATGAACGCATAGCATTGCAGAAGTTGCAGCAAAACATCGATCTCAATCAAACAACCCTTACGATGGCCAAAATGGTGCTGGACGGATTTATGGGAACCAAAGAGCCGTTTATGATGTCGCTCATGCAACTTTGGAGAGCCTATAATGTCAAGTTCCTCAAGGAAAAGGCTAGAATTGTCATCGAGCATGGGGCTTTCGTTCTTGGCTGCATTGACGAGACAGCTACTCTTCGGGGCCACTTTGAAAACCCGCAATCTAAACCCGGTGCGACAAGGGAAGAGAAACTCGCAACCCTTCCGGAGATCTTCATTCAAATATCGGACCCTGAAAAGCGAGGGTTTTACAAAGTCGTGGAGGGCATCTGTGTGCTGGCTCGTAATCCGTCGCTCCATGCCGGTGATCTCAGAATTGTGCGAGCTGTCGACGTCTCTGCCCTTCACCACCTTAAAAACGTTGTTGTTTTACCGCAAACTGGTGAGCGTGACATTGCCAACATGTGCTCCGGTGGTGACCTTGATGGGGACGACTACCTCGTCATGTGGGACCGAGCCTTTATACCTACAGAAATCAATGACCCACCAATGGATTTCACGCCGGAGAGGCCGCAGGAATTGGACCGGCCAGTTACGGTGGATGATATGGTTGAGTTTTTTGTCACCTACATGAAGAATGATAGCCTTGCGAGAATCGCCCTTGCACATCTGGCGCAAGCTGACTACAATGCAGAAGGTGTGAGATCTCCCAAGTGTAAGTGAGCAAAAATGCAGACTAAGTAAGGTTAGTAATACTTGTGTAGGTCTTGAACTAGCAGCGCTGCATTCTCAGGCTGTAGACTATCCTAAGAGTGGCATCCCTGCTATCATGGACCGCGAGTTGAGGCCGAAGAAGTTCCCGCATTTCATGGAGAACAAGTACCGGACGCCAGACAAGATCTATAAATCAACAAAGGTGCTTGGTCAATTGTATGATCAAGTCAAGCTGGTGGACTTCAAGCCGCTTTACAAGTTGGAGTTCGACAACCGCATTCTGGATGCCTTTGAGCTGGACGATGCTACGTTGCAGAAGGCGAAGGAGCTCAAGGAGGACTATGACTCCGCTATCCGCCGTGTCATGGCCAAGCATGCGATTCGAACCGAGTTTGAGGTGTGGTCTACCTTTGTTCTACAACACAATCAAGAGGCAAGGGACTATGCCTTTGCTGAGGAACTCGGAAGGACGATGGGCGCCCTCCGAGACCAGTATAATGAGTTGTGCCGTGAGGCTGCTGGTGCCAAGGGCTCGACGGACTATTCAAAAATCGGACCTTTTGTAGCAGCCATGTACACTGTTACGGCTCAGGAGATGAAAGAAGCTCTTGCAGAGTGTCACAGGATGAAGACAGTGGGTGGGGAAAAGGTGCCTGTTCGAAAGATGGTTCCTGAGGAAATGCCGATGATGAGTTTCCCTTGGCTCTTCGTCAATGAAATGGGCAAAATTGCTACGGGTAGTCCCATCACTAATCAGCCAGCCCTGGGTCAGCAAGGAGTATCGAAGAAAGTTCGCAGACATATGCACTATGCCGACATTGCCAGCTTGGATCCGGGCATGGGTGATGTAGAGACGAAGAAGGGGACCACGCACCTAGGAGATTTGCTGATGTTGTTCGACGATGCTTCAGAGCGATCAACCTGGGAAGAGGCTTCTTCCCCTAACCAACAAGACCTTGATCATATCGCCATGGTTGAGAATAATATTCAAGGGGCATCCCTTGGAGATAGGCCACTTCTGATGCTAAATCCGTCGTCAATGGCGGAACCCATGGCGCATAATAATTATTTAGTAAAGGCGAAAGCTTTGTTTGAGGAAGATCAGGCCGAACCAAAGATGAATGAGCTTGAGGATTGTAATAATTACGGTGTTTTGACTACCTGTGATTATACTGAAGAATATGGGTTGCCAACTCCAAACGAGGGTACTGAGAATGGTGGTAGACTGGCCGCTTTACACAATGTGATGGGAATTCCTGGGACTTCTGGATTGCTAACTCCAGATGAGGGCTCTGCAAACCCTGGATTGCCTACTCCGAATGATGGGCTCAGGGGTGCTGGATTGCTTACTCCGAACGATGAGATTGATGAGGTCGATTATTATAGAGCTGAGGATGAAGTTATTCTCATTGAGGTTGATGACAAGCCTTCAGTATTGGATGTGTTGGCCAATTGCTCGACGACTAAGGTGAGGTGAGAAAATGGTGCGGAAGTGGGGCCTTGAGTGTGGGGAAATAGAAAATTACTTTATGGGACTAGGATGGTACTACTTTCATTACAGTGAGAAATTCCTTTGATTCGACTGAGATGGAAGTACTTTCACTATTGAGAGGAGATTACTTTCATTCGATCGCAATGGAGAGGTATTGAAGGATCGTGCTGGGACGGGAGAGTATCAAGCCGGTTTTGCCTCAGGATCGCTTCTCAAAAGTATCTGGTATCTTTCTCATGAATGGATATGTACTACGGATTCAAATGAATCCAGACGATACAGAGAAGATTAGCGGGATCATACTTTTGCTTTTTCAACGTTCGCGCCTTCGTCTGATGAAGAAACGGTGATTGGCAAGATTAGGCAGAAAAAGTGAAACTGAGAGAAAAATAGCAAAGAAATAAAAATCGTATACTTAGCTTCCTGGAGTATGATTCAAGTGACAAGACTGGGTGCTTTCGAATTTAAGCCAAGATGGCATACCAAGTTGATGCTCAAACTAACTTCTTCATTGCAAGATTGCCTTCACAGTCTCTATTTCTCCAACTAGACTGGACTACCTCTTTGGAGAAGAAAACTCTCCGCACTCTTTTCTACCTCGTTCCCAATCGGGTCTATGAACACGTATATCAATATTTAATGCGAAGTAAACTCGACTCTAGAGAGTTTGAGATTCTACAAATAAAAGGGGGGCGTTGTTACTTCCATCATTCCTGTTTATGCATTTGACTTGAAGCCGTTGAGAACTGTTGAATGAATGACAGGTATCGCCGGTATGCACTGAAATTGATGCTGGCATCCTCATTTTAATGGCCATCTTTCTATGACAGCTCCCCGCCTAACCTCTTATGCAGTTGTTGAGAAACGATATGGACAACTTCTTCCAGCCATCGAGCACTACTCACTTTAGTCAACGTGGTGGTGTATGAATGGAATATGTCGAACTTGATTATTCTAGTAATGGAGATGGAGTTGTCAATCACTGCAGCAATTTACAAGCAATATACACGGGCCAGTGCCCCTACGTTGCTTGTAAATTCAACTTTGCACTTTAGAAAAGAGGTTGGAAGGTGTTGGTGACTGTGGAATGAATGACGATATCTCCGGCGGGTATATGAGCCCCTGGTGCAGGGAGTCATTTCCACGTCAAAATTTTTTAGAGTGTCTTAGTGTAGAAAGTAAAAAGCTGCCCAAATTATTCAATCCTCCCATCATCTCCGGTCTACACACCCAAAGGCCGTGATAGACGCTTCACCTAAGTATATTTATACATCAGAGAATCGGCTTGAGAGTATTGTAGCTGATTCGGTTTGGAAACAGAACGAGCGGCAGAACATAATTGGCAAAAGAGACACGAAACGAATAACGCAAGGAAATCTCCCTTCCCCATACGGCACGCACAGCGCAAAGAGAATTTTAATAAGAAAAAGAACAAGCCATTGAAATTTGTGCTGCTATCAACAAGACGTAAGTCGGTCAAAGCGTAAGCTCATCAATTTGGAGAGGCTAGAAGTAGAAAAAAACACATAAGGTTCGAAAAGGGGGTATTCTGAAGCATAAGATACAGACCATAGAAAGCAAAAGGGGTATGGAAACATACATAAGGAAGTGGTATTTTGGGGCTGAGTAACAGACAACATAAAGAAGAGGTGAGGTGTAGAGTTCTGAAAAATCGGGGAATACATGAAATTTGCTTGCTGGTGGAATGGGATATTATGCTTCGCAGCTAATCCCATGTCCTTCAATCCTATTCCCATGGGCCGTTGGAGCCGGAGGTTGTGACTTCAGTTGACCATCGGGTGTGAAATGTTGCAAGTAAAGAAATCCTCTTGTCCATACTGCTGAAAAGCTGGAACATGGAGATGAAGAAAAGCGATGTCACGCGTCGGTGATGTTGCGATAGCTATGATTGCCGTCATAAAGGCCTGATTCCGGTTGACCTAGTGGTTGACATCGAGCGGGTGTTCCCCGCCTAGTTGCATATGCCAGCGCAACTTGTTGTTTCGACCTTGACCCTCGTACCGTACCTGCCGTGGTCGTATCCTAGTGAACATTATGGCTTCCACTACCAGCACTTGTTGTGCGGCCATTGATACTTGGAGAGTTGTATCCTTTGCTGGAAGCACCATCAGACGCGTTGGCAAACCTCTTCTTCGCAGGTCCCCTCTGGAGGCGACTGGTCCTCCATCCCTCGTACCATCGTTCACGACTCGCCTCGCGAAGCTCGGAGCGCCATTCGCTAAATACGCTCTCCCTGAGTTTGACAAAGTCGCAGTGCTCCGGGTCATATGGGTCCGCAAAACCCCACGGAAACTTACGGCCGATAACGCTGGGCTCGTACGGGTCAGGGGAGATGATGCTGAGGGGAAGGTAAGGGGTTTCGGCGTCCTCTTCTTTGAGCGAGACTGACATGGCTGAAACTTTCCTAGAATGAGAAGGGCGCTTGAACGCACTCGGTGGTGAGGTTGGTGGGGACGAACTTGACGAGCTATCAGACTGACCAACTTCGGAGGAGGATCGGTCCAGGAGTTTGTTGAGAATCTCAGATTTGCCCTCCGTATCCGAGGACGAGCCTAGGTACGCATCCTCATCTCTTTCATCGAGACGGTCGTCATCTTCGGCATCCGAATCATTAAGCATCAGAGCTTCAAGAGAATCGAGCTTTGCCCGCTTAAGGCAATCCCAAACCGTCTTCTTCAGATGACGCATATGCGGCGTAGTGATCGTATCTGCTTTGCTGATAACTGGGATGACCGTTGTCTTTCCTTGAAGTTCACGGAGGACATTAAGATCCAAGGCTTCGTCAAGGACGCCGGAATATTGGGTTCCTCCGGGAATCTTATGGGCCTGCTTCTTCCAGTCCGCCATATTGCTATCGAGACGGGAAGGGTCCAGAATTAGGAAGACACAGTGGATGTGGGTGTCGCGTACACCTGGGGCACGAACCACTTTCTGCTCCTCAGTAAAGGTGTCCTCAAACTTCGACTCGAGAAACGAGGTGATGACCGGGAGCTGGAAATCAACAATGTGCTTCTCCAGGCCTTCAGAATCCCAGAGTGTCACACCAATCCTCTCATGGTCCACCTCTGTTTCTAAGTACTGCGATGTAAATGGTGAATCTGTGGGCATAGCCGTGTGTGGTGGAGAGGGCGTGGTAGGGCGCTTTTTAGCAGGCAATGCCAGCGCTGTGCAGAGGAAGTCGATGAAGGAAGACTTTCCGGAGTTCTTGGTTCCAATAACCAAGATGCTAGTAGTAGGTACATTAGAAAGAGGCTTGAACACAGAAGTTGGCTTGCTCACTTAAAAGGAGTCGGATCCTTCCTTCTCCTCACTCGACGGGGGCTATTGATTGAGCTCATAGCACTGCTGGCATAACTATAACGGCCACGATGTGTCATGCTCTCAGCTCCAGGATATGGGTCGAAATCCATGTATGATGGGGAGTTGCCTGGAATAGGTGGAATGGGAATACCTGCAGCCTGCGACATTTTGTTTTCTCCTGAAGGTCTGCTAAAATTGAGGTTCTGTACGTGATTACCGACTTTGTTGGAAACGATGGCAATGGAATCAGGACGAGCGTCTTCTCCGCCAAAATTGTCGATCTGCGGGAGAGGGGAGTGAGAAGGAAGGCGGGGTGGTTGCTTGGGGAGCATGGCTGCCTCCCTCTGCTTACGCAGGGCCTCCTCCCTGGCAGGCGCCTTCTGCTTCTTGCTCATTTTGCCTCCTGACGTATTTCGGTGACTAGCTGAACGATTATCTACAGAAGATCGCTGTCGTCGCAGAAAATTGAAACTCGTGCGTCTCGGTCCACCCTCGTGATTGCCGTTGGTAGTGGGGATTTGCGGGAGTGCGGTGTCGTCCGGAGAGCCGCTTTGAGGAGCAGGGTTTGGTGAACGGTTAGGCGTCGTACTTGTCATTGCTGATAATTGAGCGGTAGTGTCACGTTATCAAGTATCCCCTTCGCGCGCGGGTAAAGTTAAAAGACTGGAAAGGGGATCAAGAAGAGCTGTCGTGTTTGAGATGTTGGCCGCGGTGGCTTGTAAGGTTACAATGGTGATGGAGGGTACGATAGATTGAAGGGTACGCTGCTGCAGTCATGGCAAGAGGGTCAGTAACAGTCTTCTTTCCCTCCGACCTAATATGAAGGATAAGGGTAAGCATTTAATAAAATTACCTTCCACGACGGTCTCGGACGAATTGATAGAGCGCTGCACGACAGAATGGAGCGGCCGAGCTACTGATGGACCTAAAGGTTGCGTCTATTTGGTTGCAGATGTCGAGACGAAGCTACGCAAAGATGTCGCGACTTAAGCAAGAGACACTGGAGCTGAGGAGGTGGAACCAGAAACCCTGATCTGGAGAAGTAAAAGAAGGAACAAAAGAGGGTGGTAGCCAGCCGCGCTCGTCTCCAGGACCTATTCTGACACAGTCGGAATTGGGTGAGAGCCAAACCTGGGCAAATGTAATCGGTGGCAAAAGAAGAGGAATTGATGAGTGAGAGAGGGGTGAAGGAAGAGAGTGAAGAGACGTTCAGGGCAGCTCAGGGGCAGCGCCAAACAAATGTGGTGGTGAGCTTCGACCAATCGGAAGCTATTAGTACAGGCGAACGGTTTCGGAGGGGTTCTCGTATGGGGAAACGCTCCAGATGAGACCCCGCCACAGCTGCGAACCGGCCCAAACCGCACGCGAGACAAGGAGATGGCCTTCTTCTGGAACGATGCACAGGCGAGCCTTCAAATATCGAGGTATCTGAAATTTTGATATCTTGACACCGCGCGATCTCCTCGAGGAACAACAGTCGAAAGAAGTTTGAAATTTGTTCTTCCACAGAAACCCTGTTTCGGGCGTGGAAGAGGACTCAACATACGTTTCATTTCGTTTGTTGCGGGAGAGTTTGTTTCACCACTGATGAGCAATTTCATATATATATGCAGCTGTCCAATAATAATAATAATAACAAAAAATACTCTGTCAATTTTTGATTGGATGATTATGTACTATTTTTGAAGCTCAGCGTCTTCTACCCCACACCCCACAATCGTAGTCAGGCACACCCGATGACATCCGCACTGTGATTCGTCTCAACAGCTTCAGGGTTGCTTCTGAAGGTTTGGGCTCATCTCAGTCGGAAAATAGAGCAATGTCTGAGCTCTTTCCACTGCTTGAAACTCTCCGTTACATTAGTTTGTCCTCATCATCGAAGGAATATATACTCAGAAACGTATTTATAAGGCAGATAAGTGTATGTAGGAAATACTGTTTCTGGAAAGGTATCGGCTACTAGGACTCGTTCGTATAGAAAAAAGAGTAAAGGGCAGCAGTGGGGTTCATGAAACAATAAGGAACTGCCAGCAACCTCTCGTATTGATAATTTTCAGCTCTCAAAATAAGACTCTTGATCAAGGGTATGTCTGTTTCTCTTCGCATACCTTCTTGAATACCTCCTCCGTATGCTGCACTATCTTCTCACCAGCCCCCTCTTCTCTCAACTTCGCCAGTTTCTTGCTGAAAGGCAGAACATCGTCGTCCCAGTTAAGCCAATAACTTCCGCTGCCTTTCGTCCCGTCACTACCAACAGCTGCATAATCAGCAGTTTCCTTCATCGCTGCAAACACCTTGGCCGTCGAAGCATATAAATGCCTCTCTCCGCTCTCGCCCAAGTCAACCATAAATGGCTTCATCAGGCTCGTGAGCGCAACCCACACTTTACTCGATATAGGGTCGAGGCCTCTGGCTACTCCAGTTTTGACGGCGGATGGATATGCGTGGATGAAGGAGGTCCCTGGGTGTGATTTCGCCAGTTTTTCCATGTAGAAGTTATTCATGGCACTAGCATGGGCTGCGCAGTTCTTCAGGCTGAAAGAATTCTTCAAGCTGAGGTCGCTGTAATTCAGCGCGCCTGCTCCGAGAGCTCTAACACTAGCGTGAGGGTCCAGCACTGAGACGACGCGGGACAGGTTGGCATTCTCGTCACGGTTATTGGCAGCGGTGTCTAGCAACGGCAGTAGATTCTTGATGAACCTAGCCCGTGCGTAGTAATGCAGACTGAACTTTTGATCTAGCCCCTCGCTTGTCTCCTGTCTGCCATTAAAGGTGAAGTATCCCGCGGTCATAAAAAGGAGGTTGACTTTCTTCTCTTTGGCGCTGATCTCTTGACAGGCTTTGTCCACATTTTTGAGTAAAGATATGTCGGATTTGATGAATGTAGTCTGAGACTCAGGGTTGAGAATCCCGAGTTCAGATATCAGCTTGTTGGCCTCAGCCTCATTGCGCCCGATCAGGTAGACGTGGGGACTTCGAGTATTACGGACGAATTCTCGAGCTGTGGAGAGGCCTATTCCGCTTGTGCCACCAACTTGAAAAATGTAAGACGCATGGTGGCATTGCAAAATGATAGAGGAATATGGGTGAAAAGTGGTTGGAGCTTACCAAATACGGCTACCAGCCCTGGAGCAAGGGTCTTGAGAGAGGCATTGTGAGTCTGAACGGTTTTGAGATTGACCATGATGAACGAGTTGAGATAATTTAAAATAAGAGTCAAGTTGAAAGTTTTAAAATCAAAGTTGAGATAGAAACTGCTGATTGAGAAGGAGCAGAGGATTTATTTGAACTAGCTGAAGAGATAACTATGAAGTTTGGAATACGGACAAGGCGGAGAGTTTGATCCGCGGCGTATTTTCGTCCGTGTTCTGGATCTGGGTTTGATACAAATGTAAAGGGAGGGTTATGAGCGCAATATGAGAACCGCGGATGTAGGAATAGAGATCACTGATCGGAAATAGACATAGCAGTATGTGTAAATGATTGAAGGATGGAAGAGACGGTGCTCTCATAATGTTGTTCCATGCCTCTGCCAAGCACTAACACAAAATAGGCTTAGTCAACGCATCCGTCCGCTCACACACCACAAGCGAACCCGCGAAAATCGACATCTCTCAACATTTGACCAGCGACCCGACCAACGACACAGATCCAACCACCCGGACGAAGCCCCAAGGTATGTCGTTATCGCAAAATTGTGTCTGTTTCGATTCACTGACATTGTATGATTCCAGTTCCTGATCCAAAATGAGTACGTCCCGACCCCACACGAATCGGCAAAGCGCTCTACAGCCGGAGACAAGAGAACAACAGAACTGACAGTTCGACACAGCGAAGGGAACTTCCAGCTTTGGCAAGCGCCACAACAAGACTCACACCCTCTGCAGGCGTTGCGGTACGTTTTTCTCCCCGATTCGGAATCCAGAAAGAGATGGGCAAGCATGCAAAGGATGGCAGAAATGGAAGACCGGGCAATGAGGAAAAATCAATTTACTGACGTTCAATACTCCAGGTCGTCGCTCCCTCCACATTCAGAAGCACACCTGTGCCTCGTGTGGCTACCCCGCTGCTAAGACTCGCAAGTGTACGTTTTCTCCGCACGGCATACCCAATATCCAACTCAACACAACCAATCTATCTGGCACACCGCGCATCGTAATCAAGGACACGTGAGCTAACAAAAGGACACAGTCAACTGGGGCGAGAAGGCCAAGAGGAGGAAGACCACTGGTACCGGCCGCATGAGGTACCTCAAGACCGTCTCCCGCAAGTTCAGCAATGGATTCCGCACCGGTGTCCCCGCCGGCTCCAAGGGCCCCTCCACTTCGTCATAGATCCAACCACCGGACGACGGGGGGACAATAAAGGAAGGCAGCAGAGAGGGCGTGTGAATGAATGATGTGAGCCCAGAATGGAGCGGACGGGTGGTTCCTCTCAGGGCAAAACGGCAAATCAAATGGCATTTATTTGCTTATCGGGGCGTTTATTTGCTTCTCTACCCTATTCTCTCTGTGTGCTGCACTCGTGCGGTTGAACTCTTTTCTCCCAGCCGGACAGAAGGGTGGGCGGGGTTCTTCTCTTTGGGTGAAACTCCTTTTGTGGCATATAACGGAAAAATTCATCATGTTCTGTCACGAATGAAAACGACCGAGATTTCATTTCCACATTGGGATTCGTGATTATATGGAGCTGCACAAGCATGATTCGAGACTCGAATTGATAATATTGCGTTATCTTTATGGTTTCTATTCTGCATACTGCATTCCTTACATTTACCAACTTATGCTGGCCCCTTTCTATGTCAGCGATAGGAATCGCGTCTCCTAGGCTGTTGCCATTACCCCGTCGCAGCTTCCCAGGCCCCGTCCCTTGCGATATCCTTATCCGTGTCTTCTCCTTTTTCTCTTGCTCTATTCCCTTAAGTTTGGCTCATCTTCGCATGTTCTATCCCCATCAGGCGGCCAAAAAAATTGGTGGCGATTACTGGCCTGGTGAACACGCTTTTGTTCTATAGATGTCGAATAATGTGCAAAAATATAAGGATATACCAACTATAAGCTACCGTAAATCACCTTCGCTATATTTTAAAGCTAAAGGAACTGGATTCCGCTTCTCTATGATAAATTCAAGTAGGGGAAGAGCGAGGACGGTTTAATTCACAACCTGGTGTCCCCGATTCCCTAAGCCTACCTGCTCGACCCCCTTTTCTGCCCAACGAAGACCTGCCCACATCACACACACCCATAAAATATCTCATATATCTCCGTCAACCCAAGCGGGCAAACGGTCGGCCCGCACGAGTGGCGAACAGCAGGGGAGCACCTTCTTCAAGCAGTAAACGAGAGCAGGATTAACGTCAGGAGCAGGGGCGAAGCTCTCATCAAAATCTCATACGTAGGGAGTCTCTAAAAGATTTCTCACGTACACCAGATCTCCTTAGAGGTTTGTGGGCGAAGCCCCCCCCAACAACTTGTCTCATGAATCAGACGCCCCTCAGCCGAGTCAGCTTTTTATTTGATTTTTTTTTCTCTCAGGCGATCCTTTCTGCTGATTCTATGGAGTCAGGGGTAATGCCAGGATGAAGAGTTCGCAAAAGAGTGCTTAGGTTCACGGCAGTTGTGACTGTAGCTTTTTCCAAATTTTGAAAACCTTTACACTGTTTGACAAATGAATAGGTAGAGCGAATTAGCAAAATGTATACAGAGTATCCCAACCTGTATATATATATATAAGCGACATCTTCCTTCTCCCTTGTAGAAACTCAGTAAAAGAAAGGGGGAGAGGTTAAGACAAGAACTCTACTCTCCTAATCTGCGATCCGAGGTCCGCATCCTCGTGATTGTCCTCTATCAAAAGTTGCTGGCCTTCGGGCTTCCCTTCTCTATAGGATGGAATTAGTAAAAATGAATATGCTATATCTAAGAAGTGAAACACCTTTTCATTTCAGTGCCCACCTTACCGTTGGTCCTAGAATACCCCACGGTGTGGAGAGATACTTCAATGCCTAGTATTCCCCATATGTAAGAATCCCAGTTACCATTATTTCCTTGCTCAGGAAACGTTCACTCCACCTAGACACCTAATTCCTCTTCTAATCATTTTTAAAGAGCGTAAGAAAGCTCTTGTCAAAAATCAAAATATGCTCTATTCTCTATTCTTAGCGGATTTCTCCTAATATCCCTCCTATAAATCCTAAACCACCTCCCTCCAACTCCCTTCCTCTTACAGGTAGAATCTAAAGACTGTCTTACTCTTTTCCTGTTAACTACTCTTTCTTAATATTAGCTAAGAAACGCCATATTTTCAAAGATAGAAAGCTCTCTTTCCTCTTCTACTAGAAAATAGATATCTACATTTACTCTTATTCTTTCTTTATACTCTACCTGTCTGATATAAGGAACACCGAAATTGTGATTCGACCCATACTACCATGTGGGGTTCCTTTCTTTATAATCTTATTCCCCTGAACGATCTGGTTACAGAAATCATGTCCATTATCGGTAGACGACACTGTGTCGTCTCTGAAGGATCCTTTGAATTCTCAACCCTCAATGAGGCTGGACTTGCAGAGTTTTCAACGCCAAGCTAAACAAAGGAACGTCAAAATAATGGAACATCAAAACAATGGAACTTTCTTAAAAACCAGCCCGAGGTATGATATTAAAGGACGGCTATACTTACTATCCCGGTTTAATAGTACAACAAGACAACTCTATACTTACGCGGCTCTGAGAGCGTGACAATGCATCGGCACGACGAAGGCAGAGAAGAAGCCTAAATTCTAGACGCTTTGTAGGAGGCACTTGTTAAGGCCACTCCTTACGAACAGAGTATAAAAGTTGGAGGCCTTGTTGAGGCATGTATCTTGGCTGAGGATCAAAAGGAGGGATTTAAGTGGCGTGGTGCTTGCAACCTTCTACCACCAAGACCACAGGCAACCTCCCGATTCTATACCGAGGCTGAAAAATTTGGGCTCACAGGGACATGAAAAGGAAAGCTTAAGAACGGGGATAAACAAAGGCATGGTTAGTAGAGTTAGGTTTAGGTAGTTGCGCGGCGTCTATTTACCTTAAGATTCTTCTCTGCATACAGTAACACAGTCAACTCATCATTCCGGAGAGGGTTTGAGGGATGCGAAGCAGCCCACTGGGACAGAAAGGGGATCTGAGGCGTAGCATATAATGGCAGCGATAGATGACTCCAAGATACTCACTCTATGCTATGTAAAGAGGACCCTTGGCGGACGTACGGACTCTTTGCGTGGAAACGCCTCTTCGTGAGTGCAGCAGAGGGCTGGTGGCAATTACAGGTGGTGGGAGATGCAAGGGAAGTATCAGGGAAGGGAATGAGACAACCCTTGTGTATTGCTATCTAACTCAAATTACTACGAAGAGAGGAAGTGGTGCAGCGGCTCTCACCAAATTATAAAGTTGAGAATTGGTCCTCAGCCTCTGATTGGCCAGAGCGGACCGACGCTCTTCCGCACTCAGTTTCCTTATAGGGAGGAGGATCACACCTTCGTCAAGAACACTGTCTATATGGTCCGAAAGGACGGCTGCACGTGTTAGTCTATCTATAGTGTGGATGGCTGGAACTTCAGCTCGTTATGTAGCTTTTGTTCGGCGAAAGGAAACTGTGGTAAGGGAATTGGGCATGCAAGTCACATCCGACCTAGCTGTATATTATATCTTTGTAGCTCTACAATTTACAAGTATCCTGAACGAGCAGTCACGGCCGGACTAACCCATAAGGGAGCCCTGGACCAGTTTAATCTATCCAAAAGGATGCCGGCACAGCCCAACGAGGTATAGAAACCGCTTACGACCCTAGAATATATGGGATTGAGAACGCATAAGCAGGTTCTGCTAACTGCAGTGGTAGCATATGTGTCAAAGCAAGGGAGAACGGCCTGCTTATTCAGTCACTAAGGTGTAAGCAGGGGTTATTAATAATAATGCCTATGTTATACCTAGAAAGGGTATCTTATTTGAAGACTAAGATAAAGAGATCTTTACTTTTAGGTTTTAGAGTAAGATAGGAAAGCATATCAGAAGGAATCTGCATTAGTCTGAAGTCTGTTTACTATTACAGTGCATTCGAAGTTTACCCGATTTTAAGAATAAGGTCTTCCTCTCCTTTCTCCCTTTCAGTCAAAGCTCCAGCCCCTTCATAACCCCTATATCCAGCTTCCTCAACCGCTTTGGATTTCATTCATCCTCTCGTTCCAAACTTCATCTCCAAGCCGCCCTTCCGACGTGTCATCCAAAACCCACTTAGTCTCTTCTACTATAACAATACCAAAACCATCCGTCACCCTTTCTGGTTTTTTTCTGGAATTCTATTCCCAGTCCCATGACCCTACTCCCGTACCTTGAAACCCCGGAAAAAAAAGAGTGGTTCTTATACGAATATGGAGTTACGGGAGAGCTTAAATCTCTCGTTTACAAGCTAAGCGGTAGTCGATTAGTGAGTACCTAAAAAGAAAAAGGTACTGATAGAGAAATAGAGGGATAGAAAGGATAGGTTTTTGGGGACTTCAAGCCAATTGTGATTGGAATTTATGTTGTTAAAGTATAATTTAGAGTAGTTGAGTTAGATGGCAGGGCTAATATTTGACTGTTTAGGGTATTAAGTTAGTAGGGAGGGATATTAGGTTTGTGCGTATATAGGGGAGCGAAAGAGCTTGAAGGATAATGGTGGACAGGCCAAGGTTAGGTTCCATCCATCTGAAAAGGGGAGTATAAAGTCGGATCGTTGACCAATAATATACCTCTCATTTTTATTAGATATCCTCTTCACTCCGAATTTCAATACCACTACCTGAGGTCGTTTATACCATGATCTTTCGCCGCCTCGGCCTAATAGAGTAGCTACTTTCCTTCTGATGTGACAGTGGGAAAGAGTTTTATGGCTCCTCCATTCCTTCACAACTACAGTCACATATTGTCTGGTCTAGAGACAAGGTGCTCACTGCTGTCTCCTAGGTTTCCGAAGCTCACTAGTCATGTCATGCCTCAGTGTCTCTTAACCATTGAAGTTCTGTGGGCCTCCTTTGGTCATAAGCCAGGGAAAGCCCAAGAACGAATACCTTTTCTTGGGCTCAGGTAAAGATAATCCAACACGGCATTCTTTTACGACCTCCCTGGTTTCCGGCTGGATACGATACCCTGCGGGCTGGGATTGCAAAAACGTTTCCCGTCTATGACCAAGGGAACGTCGACCAAAATATTCTCGCAAAGCCTAATGGTCCTGAATTATTTACCTTGGTTGTACTGTTCACATTCAACCAATTTTCCTCCTCTTCGCCCTATCTCCAGGATACCCGTTCTCCAACCCCGGTGTCGTGGGCGTCGGCATCACAGCAGAATCAACTGCGTTGGCAAGCGTGCCAGAATTCGGGGCAGGGCTTGCAATGTCTCTCTCTCTCATAAGTACCCTGACAATTGCTTCAACGCAGTCCTTGAATTTCTCCGAGCCCTCGCCATCGGCTCCCTGGAGATACCGCATGGTCGAAGCCAATATTCCGTCTCTCTCTTTATATTCCTCCAGTCCAATGGTCGCCATTCCGGGGTCGTTGAATCGAAAATACTTGAGCCAGTCGGTGTTCAAGATGTCGTGCTGGTCCCACTCGAATTTGTCGGCTGTGGATTTGGAGTGGCGCTCACATGCGGCGATGTTTTCTGCTAGTTCTTTAAACTCCGGACTGGTCGTCGTATTAGGAGTAGAGGGGAAGTTGGGGCTAACGCCGTTGGGACGGGGACCCTCAGGATTGCTGCTGTTGCTGGCATTCCTCTCTCCTCCATTATTTCCTTCCTTAGTGCCCACCTCCAAACATCCTCCTGCTCCTACACTAACAATCATCATCGGGTCGTTAATATGATAGAGGCTCCGACATTCGAAAAACACGTCTTTGACGGGGTTGCTTTTCTTGATACTGCCATCCACTAGTAGACCGGATGTTTCCGCAGTTGGATCGTCGTTGTTGGTATAGCAGAGGCCTGCTGCGGTGGCGCACATGGCTTCCCAGGTCTTGAGTGTCGGTTTGAGAACTGGATTCGTGATGCGGCGGGTCGAGTAGGAGCGGATGAGGGCAGGGCGGAGGCGAGACTGGAAGACGTGGGTAGAGATCACGAAACTGTTATCCCCACATGTCAGTGCGGTTCCGGAAGAAGAGAACTGGGTTGATAGTAATGCTCACATGTTCGGCGAATCCGGCCTCGTATCCCAAAACAACTCTTCCCCATCCTTTAGGTACTCACCAACCAACTTCTTCAACTCCCACTCTAGACTTTCTTGGTCTGACAGCGGCTCGGCCAGGCCTAGCTGCGATCCCACTCGTAAGAGATGCTGCTTATGCTTGAAGAAATGCGATTTGTTTTTAAACATCGTCTTGGAAAGTTTGAGATATGCGTCAACCGCCGTGTCTGATGGCATTCGCAACCGGCCTAGCATGATAGCAAGGAGTCCACCCGTGGAGGTTCCGCCGATGATGTCGAATATCTGATACGGCTCCAGCCTCCGTCCGATGCGTTTGCTCACTGCCTTGACGAGCGCGTCGACGGTCATGGCGGCGGACAGACCACGAATGCCGTCGCCGTCTAACGAAAGAAGGATCTTCATCTGGCGCAGTTGCGGTTGTTGGTTGTTCATGGGTAGATTGGTGTCGATGCTTTGGGGATGTCCTCGCTGCCACTCTCCCGATGCCCACCGGTTCCAGGTGGGATTTTTGGTCGATGTGAACGGAGAGCGAGAATCGGTAGTGCCAGGGAGGTGCGGGTACGCAGGGTAATAAGCGTACGACGACGCTGCTGGGGGCGGCTGATAGTCTTGAGCGGGGCTGTTGTGAGCGGACGGTTGCGACGAGGTTGATACGGGACTGAGTGGGCTGTTTGGATGAAGTGATGTCGGGGTATTGGGATAGAGCGCGTTTCGTAATGGCGGCAGATGCATCCCACCATTGAGTTGAGACGCGGAAGGTACTGGGGGAGCTGTTGCCGTAGTGGGAGTCGGGAGCTGTGGTGATGGGATGGCGTTAACTTGGGCCTGCTGTCTCAGTGCAGTGACTGCGACATCAATGATTCTTGGGTCTCTAGCAGTACTTTAGACAGTCAGCATCGCACGAAACACGCGACGCGACCAGAGTCAACCTACTGTTGGACCTGGTGTATATACTCTGCTTCCCATCTGCCGTTTCTGCAGAATGCAATGACCCGTGGATGATCCAGGTCGTAAAACCAGTACTCGCTCTGGATATGCGAGTACTGGATGAGATGCTGCTTCACGGGTTCCATTGCCATGTTGATGAGGTAGCCGTAAGAGGCCTCATATCAGTAAAGTATTTAGAAATGGAAGAGAACGAATGATGTCGTAAGGTGATGGTGAAGCTTGGCCCAAGGTAGGTAGGTGGGTAGGCAGGTAAGGAGGTAGGCAGGTAGGTGGGTAGGCAGGTAGGTGGGTAGGCAGGTAGGTGGGTAGACAGGTAGATGGGTAGGTAGATAGGTAGGTAGATAGGTAGGTAGATAGGTAGGCAGATAGGTAGGTAGATAGGTAGGTAAGCAGGTAGGTAGGTATCCAGGCAGGTAGGGAGGTAGGTGGGTAGGTGGGTAGGCAGATAGGTAGAGAGGCAGATAGGTAGAGAGGCAGATAGATAGGCAGGTGGACTGTTGAGTAAGTAGGCAGGTACGTACTGAAAGTACCACGGAAACTCCCACACGCGGGCGGGGGCCTATGTCGATGTTAAAGAAATTCGGTACTGGGCGTCCCTTGCGCAACCTATCCACTGTGATACAAGAGGTTATCAATCAGCATGCTAATAAATGACATGCAGAAATGCAACAATAAAGGGCCCGCAGCCTGGAAACCAAAGGCCAAGGCCGATTGGGCGGCATCTCAGCTGCCTCAGGACTCCCTCAGCGGAAGAAGACAAGCGAACAGGGAAGAAGGCTTGAGTGTAATATGGAAGGGTTATATGGACGCCGTGTGGGGGTTGACCGGAGATGGGGAAAGTGCGAAAGCGAGGGAGGGAGGTCTTGTGAGTCGTCCTTACGGTCCTTGTAGGTACATGCATAGTACATGCCATTGATGCACTTAGCGATATCTCCTGCCACAGTAAAGGGTAAAAAAAAAAAAAAGGGCTAGACACCCGCGGCACACCCATTTCCGTCCGGCACGGAACGCAACGCCCTCCCCCTCTTTCCTCCTTCCTTCTAGATCGTGTGTCATCAATTCTAAGTAGCCGACCTGGTCCGCTCTCTTATTCACTCATTCTGACAAACGACCTTCTCTTTCCATGGTGAATACGAGTTTCAAAAGATCTTAAAAATGCACGTTCCTTACACTTGTAGATATAGGTATGTGTCATCATTCCCGAAAGCCGGCGGCGACTCCGAACTGCCCTCGCCCGTTGGTGACATCTGGCGATGGTTACAGTTTTGGAAGAAACGGCACGGGCCGAACGGAGATTGCGCCGTTGTGATTCGTTCATTGGCTGTCTAGCGTGTTTGGTCTGGACCGGAAAGAGGAAGACCCTTCCCCGACTTCGGTTGGAGACATTCGGCCAATCATACCGTTCTTCGAGAAGGCCTCTTTTTGATCCATCCGCATCATCAGAAATAATAGACAATGCGTGTACAAGGACAATTATAACTTCGTCTTCCATTCTTTTATACAAAAGCTTACCGGTACGATATGACATCCACTAACTACAAACTACCGACGCAAAGTTCTGCCACTTATCGGGATAATGACATAAGATTTTAAATCACAGTAAACTATCAAGTGAAGGAGTCACCACTTTTTAAGCCACAGAAAGGATTTTATTTCCCCAGCTTTGACTAAAAGGGTGGACACGCCCTCTATGCTCTTTATTTACTATTGTTGCTTGCACCATTTCATAAACGTATTCATTCATGCCAGTCTGCCGGCTCACCAATTACACTCCACTCATATTCCTATACATCTTTGACGGCCTATAGCAATCCAAGTTTAAAAACGGACTTCAAACAAATAGTTGTTGCCTTGGCTATGTAATTCAGTTAAAACGACCGTATTATGTCATTAGCGGTCATTATTCAATCAGGAAGACCTGGCACGAAGAATTCGCTACACTGATACATGCAGATTAGTTGCAAAATGTTCAATTCTGGCTAATGTCGCGGTCCAACTAGTTTAAGAGGCAATATTAAAAATATTAGTTATTTGAGTAGTTGTACGAGAAATTATAATTTCAACATCAAAACCATTATAGGAAAAGAGAGCACTAGGTGGTCTGAGTGCATCCTGATCCTCATTCTTAATATTGTTGTATGCCCATGTTTGCTCGCAAGTCTACCAGATGGGCAGACCTCAAGTGAGAAGATTAGGGATAAGTTCTCGAACCCAAGACTTTCTCAATCGTTAGGATGTGTGAAAAGGAATGTTCAAAGAAAGTCATATTCAAACCCGGACGGCCAGGAGAACCTGGCAACCAGCTTGTAACCGTAACAGCTTACCCTGCAATTATAGAGCAGGCTCTCTCTACTCAGTTCAACCTCCTGAATCAAATCATTGGAATCACCTCCGTAATTCGATTTTGCTCACTCTTCGAAGGCCCCTCATACTGCTTACAACCAACTTCCCCACCCTTCACTGAGTTCACGAAGCGTGTATACTCATTGTTCCTCCCTTGAGGGGCCTCAAAAACAATGTTTACATGTTCAATATCGAACACCCACTTCCTCCCCTTCCACTTCTCGCGCAACTCGACCTTGAACCCCGAGCTTGGGTCCCTGAAGCCTCCCTTAATCTTCCCACCTTCTGTTAATGTGAGAACCGCACATCCAGAGTCCGTCTCTCTTGTACATTCATTTGAGGATCTGAAGATCGGACGGCGATATTCCTCGAGGTAGGACCAAACATATGTCTTCCCATCAACAGCAGACACAAACTTCCAGAGCACAAATGAATAGGGGCCAGCAACGGATCTGACCCACCACCAGCGATCAGCAATGAAATCCCAGATGTATGGAGCGACATTCCTGTCCGTGCCTCCGATGCCCTTGAATGCCAGTTTGGCTCCATTGAATGACAAGTCGGCATTCACATCGCCAGCAGGGATCCCCTCATTCCATAATAGCAACGGTGCCATAAATGGAGAAGCTTTAGCGTTGGGAAAGGTCTCGCCGGTTGGATATCGCGGGTTCGAAATTGACTTCAAGGTAAATAAGCCTTTAACCTTGTCGCCAGTTATGCTGATTCCGTCGAGGTTGATCTTAACTTCAGCATTCCCTTCCTTGAACTCAAATGACGAGTTAGTCTGTGGTCCCTTCCATCTCCCTATTGTCGTCCCATCATCACACGTCTCAATCGTACTATCGTCCGCGAGAATCATCGCACTGAACCACGTCCCATTCTCCCATACTGCATCTACGCCCATGCGCAGCGGGCCAAGCCCGCCCGCCATGAGTGAGGGGTCCCGGAAGAAGGCAATTGTAACGCCGGCGGAAGTGGAGTGGGAAACTCCGTCAAAATACCAGTATTCCCAAGCTGTTGTGTTGAGTTGTGTGAGTGCGGCCGATTGAAATGGCAGGAGTGGGCTGGCGTTAATGGGAACGCTGCCTTTGATGACATCTTTGGACGTGATGATGTTGGTTTCACATCGAGGGGAAGGAGCGGCCAAAATGGCTGGGATAAGAGTACCCAAGAAGAGTGAGTAGAGATTTAAGAAATGCATTTGGCGAGTATGGGGAGGTTTACGGATCGAGGTCTGCAGGAATAAGGTGGATTCATAAAGAGAGGGTTGTCTCAGGTGGAAGCCGGGGAAGAGCACTAGCTGCGCCACAACGTGAGCGAAGGGAAGGGAAGCCAGTCACCATACAAAGAGTTTGTGAAGTTTAACATCTAGCCTGCAGTTGCTGTAAATTTTCAAGTCCTACAACTTTTTATCAACCTCCAAATCATTCGTCCTCATTGATCATGTATCACTAGCCGGGATACCCTTCAAATGAGCGTCAACACTCATCAAACCACATTGATGCCCTGCCGCTCTATTAACCAACCGGAACCCTATGAAACGAGAGCTTCAGTGCGTCAATAGCTCACCTCGCTTCATAACCCAATGTTAAGGATGTAAGATCTTAAAAGAGACTGTATGCACCTGAATGGGTTGAACAGCGCGCAGGATCGTCAGCAATCTACTGCTTGAGACCTTGGAAGTAAGCATCCGTTTATGTATATAAGCTCTAGAACCTCCATGGACAGAACTAAAAACGACAAGGCGGTATAAGTTGCATAAACCTAATTTTGATACGAGGCATCAGAAATTATCCATCCACTCACATATAATAATAATAATTCAATTTAACGTACTACCTGGTTCTCAATCGGGTCTATGAACATGTATATCAATATTTAGTGCAAAGTAAATTCGACTCTATAGCTTGTCTCTAGGGCCCAAAATCTTCGCTTATTCCTTCTCTTTACCTTTCTAATCTAGCTGAGGTGAGTTGTATCAGCTAGACATATATCACCATTAATCGTTCCACATCTGCCAGTGTCGCCACTCAGGCAACAGAGAGGTGTTATAACACGTCGTGGGTTAGTTGGAAGGGGAGTCAGCCCCATGTATCCTCTTTCTTAATATCCTTTGTAACTCTGAATTGCTTCAAGTAGGTCTGTTTCTAGTAGCCATTGTGCGGCAGCTTTGGCTGTTCTTTTCTTTCCTAGGATTTTGGAGCTCTGTAATGCCTGTTTTTAGGAGGAGGATTGCTCGAGGCTGAGTGTGATAAGGACAGAAGCTAAGTACGTGTTGAAGTGTTTGCCGCCCAGTCCCGCACGGGCGGCCTGGGTCGATTCCTGGGGACTCCAATCCTCGCCAGCCAGTCTTTCAGTCCAAGAATTTCTGTACGGAGCAGAAATAGTGCTGTCGCTTCGTGTTTGGTAAGGCCATCGTAGAGGTGAAGAGGTTGACTTACCCATTCCTTCGATGACTTCAAGTAGTTACGGACCGTCCCGCTTTAGCAGTGGTCTTCTGCTGCCACCTCCCCTTTCATGCAGCTGATCCATTCCCGTGGGCGGCTTTTCTATCCGGCGGGTGGGCCAGCCCCTTCAGCATTCCCTATTCCTCCTCGCTGTCATCTAAATTTTCTCAATATGCTGTTGGATATCTCTAGTAACTGGATGATTTGCGGCAATCGCCGCTCTCTGTATTGCTAGTGAGTCTAAATACAGGTCGATTGGCGGTGTTTCACTCTTCTTCTCTAACGCTGTTGTCGGAGTTCTCTTGTATGCTCCGAGTACTTTCCATAGGCATTTGTTTGGAGTATTTTGAGTTGGTTGATCTTGGAAGAGGCAATTGCTGATCCATCTGCTTGTACGGTCCATATTTGTGCTCCATAGGTCATAATCGGTCTTACCACCGCCGAGTACAGCAATCTTGATTTTCGTACTGATGGACCCCATGTGGATGCACATATACGAGCCATCGACCCGAAAGCAGTGGCTCCCTTTGCTGCTGCTATTCTATATGCCCTTCCATGATAGCCATGGGTCCAACCATACCCCTAGTACCCGGAGAGAAGAGACGAGCTCCGCGTCTTGGCCTTTGATTTGGATTGTAGACTTCAAGTCCTCTGTTACTTCCATTGTTTGGTAAAGTGGATGAGCTGATACTTTTCTGGTGCGAACCTGGCCCTGGAACGTTTCGCCCACGCTACACAATTCTCATGTGTTTTTGAAAGCCCCTATCAATTTTCTGCTGCTGTGTTGCCCCAGGAGATAAGGGTAGTGTCGTCGACAAAGCCGAATCCTAGGATCTCCGAATCAACTGGTTTGAAATTCTTCGAGAAGATCGGCAATAAAGAAAAGAAAAAACACTGGTGAGATGGTAGATCCCTAGGGTATTCCCGTTTCTATTCGGAATCTTCGGCTTTCGAAATCGCCAAAGGTGATGCGGGCTTGCCGTTTGGTGAGAAAAGAGAGTACCATTTGTACGATCCATTCTGGAAAACCTTTTCCTCTCAGTACCCATACTAGTTTCACGTGAGATACATGGCCGTATGCTCCTGCGAGGTCTAGTCCTAGTACAGAAACTATTCTTTTCCTTGCAGCTCATGCTGTTTGGATGCTTCCGGCAAGGAGTTCTAGTACCGAAAGGGTTGATCGCTTCCCAGATACATATATATTAGAGTTATGAAGACATAATATACAGTCAGGGTCGGAAGTGACTTGCATACCCAAGTCTTTTTACCACAGATTTCCCTTCCCCATTCAGAAGTCCCCTAACGAGCTTGTGCCCAACAAGCCCACTACCTGTGTGTATACCTAATTTGCTCCTAAGCCTATCGCAGTGGCACTGCCATCCACGCTCTTGATAGACAGACACGCGCATCGGTCCTTTCGAGCCATATAGACAGTGTTGTCAACGAGGGTGTCATACTCCTTCCAATGCATTTCCCACCACATGCCGTTGCCACCGACCCTTCACCGCGCTCATAAAGAGCTGTCTCCACGCAAGGAGTATGAAAGTCTACCAAGAGTCCTCTCTACACGTGCGCAAATAGCATAGAGTGAGTGCCTTGGAGTCGTCTATCGCTGCCATTATATACCACGTCTCATAGCCTCTTTTGAGCCCAGCAGGCTGCTTCGCGTTACCTATAACCCTCTCGGTGATGATGGGCCAAATGTGTCTTGCAGAGGAAGGTTTTGGGATAATTCGACGCCGCGCAACTACCTACTTTGCCCTCTACTGACCAAGCTCATGCCCCTTCCTCTTGTTAAGCCCTCCTTTGGATGTCCCTGTAACCCCAACTCTCCCAGCCTCGGTATAGAATTGCAAGGTTGCCTGTGGTCTTGTTCGTAGGAGATTACTGCACCACGCCATTTAAAATCTACCATTTGTTTACTAGTCATGATATGTGCCTTAATAAGCCCTCCAGCTCTTATCCTCCGGCCACAAGTGTTGGCCTTAACAAGTTTCCTCTAGGAAGCACCCAGAATTCGGGATTCTTCTATGCCCTCGTCGCGGTGATACATCGTCACGCTCTGAGAGCGGCTCGAATACAGAGGTAGCCTCTCGTACTATCAAACCAGGATAGCGAGTATGGCTGTCCTTTAGATAGTACGTCGGGAGGGTTTTAATAAAACCTTCTTCTGTTTTGATGATTCGATTCTTGGCTTGGCATTGTGAAAAACCCTACCACTCTGGCCTCACGAGGGGTGCAGAATTCAAAGGACCCCCTAGAAACGACATAATGTCGTGCACCGGTAATAGACATGTTTTTTGTAATCAACTCGTTTAGGAGAACAAGATGATAAGAGAAAAGAAGCCCCCATATGTCAGTATAGGTCAAATCACAATTTTGGTGTTCTTTCACGTAGAGAATGAGGAGGGTTTTAAGTTCGGCAAATCCTTAAGACCTAAGGAGGCAGTTGAAAGGAAGTGTACAAGAAGTGAATTTAAGAAACTAATCACCTTTAAAATCCTTATG